>CM042244.1:55485218-55567718 GCA_023566225.1 Romanogobio albipinnatus
AAGTGAGTAGAGCGGCGATTAGCATAACATACCGGTCCTGAAGGGGCGTGGCTTAACACCCCGGGTCTTGTTTTTTTTTTCTTATTCTGACTCTGTCGACACAATATTCTTCGGTTTTGACTCTTCACTAGGTATTTTCAATTAATTCTCTAATGTAGTTTCTCAGTTGTGAATTTTAGCTGCTGAATCAGAAAGAAAGCGCACTAGTGAAGTCACGTGATGCCTGTTACTTTTCTCAGCGCTGATCGTGTCGACCAATACCAGTCGACCGCGCGGATCTACAATGCACGTCAACAACAAATCCTTTGGAATAACAGTTTTAAACTAATATAGCAGTTGGCATACAAATGTCTCTAATCAATCTCGAGTCAAAAACGTCCTGATATCTGAATGATGGCAGCTCGTCTTGTGAGCCTCTAAGCGCCACCTACAGGAAGGCTCTTCTGTCGCACGCCAGTCGCGCGCGCACTGAACTCTCGGCAGAATGCGCGAGACACGCGCGCGCTCTTAAAGACGCAGGAGTGCTAATATTATTGTCTCTTTATGATAAATTGTTGGGCTTTATAAGTGAATTTAAATTAAAAAGATCTGCCAAATGATTAAAAGTTTCAGGAGGCCTAAACTATTTATCCAAAAACTACGATAATGCTGTGATTTTATATATATATATATATATAAATAAATAATATTACTGATAATAATAATGGACATTATTAATTATACAAATATATTTTAAGAAATATTATAATAAGATAATTGTATAACTAATATATTTTTTATTTGTATTTTTATTAGTCATTTTTCTTTATTTATAATTCGTTTTTAATAGTTCCAAAACAATGCAATATACAGTTTATAGAGATAAGATCTGGACTGCTCTTATCTATTGTTTATCCAAAAACAACAATGATGATGATAATAATAATAATAATAAAACATTAATGATAAAAAATATATTTTAAGAAATATTACATTAAAATTATTTTATAAATAATATATTAAATAATTGAAATAAATATTTAAAATATATTTATAAAACAATACATTTATAAAAAAAAGTATAATTAATTAAAAATGAAATTAATTTATTAGTTATTTTTCTTTATTTATAATTCGTTTTTTTATATTTCCAAAAAATATAATATTCATAGTTTTTCTTTATTTATAATTCGTTTTTTTATATTTCCAAAAAATATAATATTCATAGTTTTTCTTTATTTATAATTTGTTTTTTTTTTAATATTTCCAAAAAATATAATATTCATAGTTTTTCTTTATTTATAATTTGTTTTTTTTTATATTTCCAAAAAATATAATATTCATAGTTTTTCTTTATTTATAATTTGTTTTTTTTAATATTTCCAAAAAATATAATATTCAGTTTTTCTTTATTTATAATTTGTTTTTTTTAATATTTCCAAAAAATATAATATTCATAGTTTTTCTTTATTTATAATTTGTTTTTTTTAATATTTCCAAAAAATATAATATTCATAGTTTTTCTTTATTTATAATTTGTTTTTTAATATTTCCAAAAAATATAATATTCAGTTTTTCTTTATTTATAATTTGTTTTTTAATATTTCCAAAAAATATAATATTCATAGTTTTTCTTTATTTATAATTTGTATTTTAATATTTCCAAAAAATATAATATTGATACCGTTTTTCTTCATTTATAATTTGTATTTTAATATTTCCAAAACAATGTAATATTCATATTAAAAAAACGATTTTATAAATAGTATATTAATACATTTATTAGTTAGTTCTTTTTTCATTATTTATAATTTATTATATTTTTTAATAGTTCTGAAATAATGTACAGATGAAATAGTAGTTTGACGTTGATTAATATCCTTTAGTTTGTCCACTCTGCCATCTGCTGGACACTCCTCTTCCAACGGGTGAGTTTTCTTTGAGCTATTAAAACATTTATATTCACTAATAAATCCCATGACATATACATTAAACAAAAACAAGAGCAAAATAGTTTAATTTCACAACCAATAAAATTTATTCAATTATATATTACAAATATGTACATCCTCATGTAACAAGTAAATATTAAAATAGACATATTTTTAGAACCATAGTTCAAAAGGCATTACGTTGTAAAAAATAGGTTTCGTTGTGATCTCACATTAAAACTGTAAAAGTAAGGGGGTTTTTTTTCCTATTGAGAAACCACAACAAACGTTTTCATGTTTTTTTCTTTTTTAAATGTGCGCAAGACACAGGAGACGACACGCAAGAAGTGGATGTTACTAACAGACACGAGAATGGCAGAAAAGAACCAGGACCACTTCAGTAAACCTCACCACGGTACAACTGTTCAGAAAGGGACGAACCTGCGAAAGCATGCACATTATAGAAATCACAAGTCAAGAAAACATCGGCTTTGATGGAGTTCAGAAAAGAAAATTAAATCAAACGAAACGGGGAAAGCATTTCAAAACACATGCTTAAAGAGTTAAGCCAACATCAACGGCAACAGCAACAACAACAAAGAACTTCAATGTAAAAACAACTTTGGTCCATTAAACATTAGACAAAACAAAGTTTACAATCAAAATATTTATTACTTAAACTTTTTCCGTCCTCTCAGTTTTCTTTCATTTTTTACAAGTTAAAAACAATAATTACATGGCTATTTACAAATGCACAATCAGTATGTATAAAATAAGTTAAAAAATGAGGAGCACAATCTATACATAATCTATGAACACTCACTGTAGAAACATGTCGGACTGAGATCTCTTTCCTAACCGGACGGAAATCTCTCGCTTTCCGATGGTGGTCTTCACCTCCGGAGACTCCTCTCAGTCGACCTGTGGTCCACCGTTCTGGATGGCGGACCTCAGGGTTAAGTGCGTTTTAGTAGAGGAGCCAATCTGGCGCTCAAAGGTGAAGTGCGTTTGGACCGGGTGCGCGGGCGTGGTCGAACCAGAACTAGAACAGCGAACACAGACTGAACCGGCGATGACCGGTCCGTTAGCCTGGAAGTGCAGAGCTCGTTTGTGTCATTTTTATTTCCTTTTTTTTTTTTTACTTCTTTTATTATAAATCTGGAGAGTCCGTGACACACAAACACACGACATACATGCGCACACACACACCTCCAAATCAAGTGCTTCGTGTTTATCACCCTACGCACGTCTTGACATCATCACTTGTCGTGGTCCGATGGCTACTAAACGTTATGTTGCCTCATCGCCAGGTCAGATCGGTGTCAGGTCGAAGTCGTCGTTGACCTCTACGAGAGGGATGTAGAATTCGGGAATCTCGAAAATGCTGGTAGACTTGTAAGTGGCGGGATCCAGTTCCTGCAGTTTTAGCTGCCACTCCAGACGCTGAACCGCGTTTAACGCCGCCGCTTCGTGCTGCTGACGCATCAAGAGACAAGTCTGCGGCAAAACAGAGAATCGGGTCAGTTGTACAGAGATAGAGGCTTCAAATAGGTTCACTTAAAGCTGCACTATGTAACTTTTCCGTCCGCTAGAGGTCGCCTGTTCAAAACAAAGGCGTAGTTTGATGACGGCAGAATCTTGGGACGTGGTCTGCGCCTCACAACCGGTGGGAGAGAATCGGGATAGGACTCGGGCAGAAATCATGTTGATGATGTGATTATTAACGTTACTGTAGTGTGAAGCAGAGCAGGAGCGAGTGTTGTGGAGCTGAGGAACCGCTGGAGCGATTGTTAATAAGATGAACGCAACACACGCCTCGCGAGCTTCTTACTGGTGTTTGTGCCATTATTTACTAGGGGTGTAACGGTACACAAAACTGACGGTTCGGTACGTACCTCGGTTTTGAAGTCACGGTTCGGTACGAGTTCGGTACAGCAGATTTACAAAATTGCTTTTTATTTATTTTTTTATATTTAACAGTGGTTTACTGGGGGGAAAGTGTCTGTCCTTGAATGAATTAAATTATATCTAAAAGTTTATTTAAGATATTTATGTAAATTATATAGGGAGCCCTTACTTGCACATTAATATTAAAGATTAACCACAGAGCCCAAACTATTAGCCTAAATTCAGTTGCTATTTATTTTTAGGTATAATAATCAACACTCAAATAACACATTGTGTGCAAATATGTAAACTTTACATAAGGCAGTTTTTGTATTAACTTCTAAATCTAATTATAAAATAGTTTTTTTCTCCAAATCGTTGTTGAAATATAATAATTTATATACAGTGTCTGTCATTTTCATGTCAGGTTTATTTAACATGCATGAAATAATCAAGACATCACTAGGTTAAGTAGAATATAATGAATATAACGGCTAATATAGAGCATATATTTAGCGAAAGAGTTGATTTCTCTAGTGAATATAATTCTGTGGACACTGAATGACTCCTGAGGTAAATGTGATGCTAACGTTACATGACATTGTTTAGTTTACAGCAGTTATATTGACGTCTTTCCGCCGTTGAAACACTGATATAGCGATTACACCACATATATGCATGACAGTAAATTGTAATGTATCCTCAGCATACCTTCAGATCGTCATTCATGTTTATTCTTGAATCTTTAGTAAGAGATGATCGATCGCCTTCACAGATGATCGCGTCGCGCGGCCGCTTGAACTGTGATCAGTCACACACATTAAAGAGCATCAAAACGGCATTTATCGTTTGAATTTCGTGATAAAATGGACTGAATACTTAATATGTTCGTGTGGGAACTCGGATTGAAGTGTGTTCCGCGCTTACAACAAGCCGACTGTTAACTGTTAAAGATTACATTCATAACCGTTCGGTACACGCGTGCACCGGAAGCCCTGTACCGAAACGGTTCAATACGAATACGTGTACCGTTACACCCCTATTTTTTACTGCACGAAAAAATTATGTCTTATGCTGCCTTCACGTGCTATACAAATTATTGTAAATATGAGTTTCCTAGGTAAAAATTGCACATGAACGCCCTCTGATGTCGTGTTTACCACTGGGAAACTCGGAAATACTTTTGATACCCAAATTCCCGAGATGGGCGTGCCATAAACTTTAAAACATGGTGGCGGGTAGAACTGCTGTGGCAGGTGTGGTTTTATTCGTTTTTCCCCCAAAACAGCTTGATCATCTTGTCTTGACATTAATGTAGTGCATATTTACATGTACGAGTAATCATTTGAAGCGTATTTTATGTTTGATACCCAGCGGAAATAGCCTGCATTTGACTGAAATTACAGAATTGGCAGAAAGCTGACTATCTGGAATGTTTATATGGTTGTCGGTGCATGGGACACTACATATGATGTTGGTTTTAATAAGATTTTCCCAATAAATAGGCAAGAATAAACCTGGTGTTCACCATGATTCCTGTTCATTTCGACAACAAAGCACTTGAATGCAACAAGCTCGTAATCACGACTTCTAAAGTGGGAATTAGGACATTTCCGATAGCATATGAAGGCAGCATTAAACCAGACACTAATTTGCGCTGCTCCTGGTAGATTGTGTTGGTCATTATGGAAATGATCCGGCTGCGTCTGTGCTCTTTAATGTGCACAGTAGATCACACGCTGAACTTCCCCCTCCGATCTGCGCTTTTATGGGATTGCGCTCTCGTGCTAATTTGCCCGGTTTAGTTAATCTGGCCCTTAATGTTTGAATGCCATTGCATTAGACAACACAACTTCATCAGTTTCTCACAACTTCACTGTTTTTATTTAAAGAGGCCATATTATGCCCTTGTTAAATGTCTTTATTTCGTTTTTGGGCTCTGCTAAAAAATCCCATATTGTTGCAGCACCTCTCTTCCCAGTCTGTCAGTAACGCTCTGGCGTGTGTTTACCGTACGATGTAACTCGCTGCTTAACTACTATGGTACAATGCTAGTTGTCAAGTAACAAAACCGTACTTTCGCAACTTTGTAGCCCTAATGAAAAATAAATATAGCCAAATGTATTTGAAATGCATTCATTTTATGCTAGGTATACAACAAATTAATAATAAATAAACATTTACATTTTTATGTACTTAATATAAGATTCAACACACTACTAACTCAACCAGGCCCCTCCCCTTTATTCTGCATATGCATTTAAATAATGGAATTATTTAAATGAGGAATATTGTGATGTGTTCATTCCCAGAATAAAACTCAAGACTACAATGGAGGCGTTTTAGGAAGTTCAGAAACAGTGACACTGATATAGAGAAGAACCACTATACCATGATACTTCTACAAATGCTGGTTGTTTTGCATTGTTTTGAATAGTTTTGTTAATTTGACATATTTATCTTTTTTTGTACCTTCAGCTTGTCAAACTTGTCGTCTACATCCTGAAGCCAAGACATAAACTGCCTTGCATTGAACCGATCTCTAACAGAGGTCTTCCCATCATCACCCTGAAATGTAAAAAAAGAGATTAGTAAAGATGAACCGTGCAGTATGTGGAAAGACCAATTTTTTGATGTATTGATGCAACCATTGTATATATCCTGCACTTGCTGCTATTGCACTTCTGGTTAGACCTAAACTGCATTTCGTTGCCTTGTACTTGTACTTGTGTAATGACAATAAAGTTGAATCTAATCTAATTAAAAGAACATTGTTTCAAAACAAGTTAAGCTTTATTGACAGGATTCATACTCTGATGTTGATTACAGAAAATGCACTTTGCAATACAATTATTCCATAAAAATGTGTTAAGATCTATAAAATTGTCTAAACATTTGACAGTTCTTGGAATTTTGTCTTGATTCATCAACATAATTCCTGTGGTTGGATGTAAAATGTTATTTTATCGCACTCTTATACAAATCAAATAAAAGTAACAGTGTTTACTCTATTTTAAATTGAAATAAGGGTACATTTTAAACCAATGTCCTAATAATGTGGTCATTTACCTGAACGTCCTGGGGCATGTTGTATACTTCGGCATCCAATAAGACTGTGCAGGCACTGAATGGAAGCGTCTGATTGGCTAGTGTTCTTGCAGCCCGGTAATGAACTCTCAAAACCTCCTGCTCATTGGATACAATCAGCTTTTCCTGGAAGAGCAAACATCTCAGTCATTCAATCAAGTCATCTTTACTGCAACCAATAAAATGATAATAATCTAAAACAAAATAATATTTCTCTGTGTTTTTTATATGACTGCAAGTCTTTTTGATGCTTTTCTTATTTAACACAATAATGACTTTAAATGATCTTTACTCGAATTTGATGTGCCTTTAAATTGCAATTAATCAGATTAAAATTTGTAATCGCTTGACAGTCCAATTATATATATATAATTTTTAATGCCCTTTAAGGGCAGTCGTGGCCCAATGATTAGAGAGTCGGACTTGTAACCCAAAGGTTGGGGGAGTGAACAACCGGCGCTCTCCTCCACCCTCAATACCACGACTGAGGTGAGACCCTTGAGCAAGGCACCGAACCCCCAACTGCTCCCTGGGCGCCGCAGCAATATGGCTGCCCACTGCTCTGGGTGTGTGTGTGTGTTCACTACTGTGTGTGTGCACTTGGATGGGTTAAATGCAGAGCACAAATTCCAAGTATCGGTCGCCACACGTCACTTCACATCACATAATACATTTTCTCACAAATCCTCTGCAGTTCCATCATGAACCCTTTTGCGTTACACTTCAGTTCAGGAAACTCTGATCTAGAGATTGATGTTCAGTAAATACAGTATATTTTCCATTTCCATTTACCCTTTCGATGCTGTGCTGCAGTCTTAGCTTCATCCGTACAACCTCTTGCTGTTTGAACATCTCCTTCAGTGGCTCAGGTAGAGAGGGAGGTGGCGTTATCTGCAAGAGCAAACAGTACAGTGAGACTTTAGATATTAGAATCAGTTTCATTTTATTGTTCTTACACATGATTAGACAATCATGACTTTCACAGAATGGAAGTGGTGACCAGCTTACCGTTGGGATGCAGAGCTTGCTGAGAGGGTTTCCATCCAGCAGATAGGACCCATTGAACGTCACATACTCATCGTAGTACTGAGGTGCTTGAGGAATGACACTACAAAGTACTTTCCTCTTCTCCTCAATCTTCTTGCGAATGTGTAAGTACTCATAATATGGGTTTGCTCTCTCGGTCTGGTAAGGCTGGATCTCTTCAAGCTTCAATGCATCTACAATTGCAGCTAAGGACTGTTGCGCCTTTTCTTTGACCTGCTGTGCCGTAAGGTTCATTTGGGCCGGAGCTGAAACCCTATGCATCTTTCGTTTCCTTGGATGGGTCACCTGCATATCAGCTTCTTCGTCAAGGAGTCGGACTTTGGCTCTGGCCCCAGATGAATCGGAATCTCTCTCCGCGATGGATATCGGGGAGGAACTTCCTGAGGTCGCTCCACTGGGCAGCTCTGCCTGATGATCGAAAGAAGCACTGCTTTGACCCTGTTCAACATTAGTCTGAAGGTCAGATTTCACAGGCTTCTCCTCCACAGCAAGTTGGTCTGATGTCTCTGCATCATCCTTACTTTCAGACAGAGCTTGTGACGTTGCACCTTCTTCTGAAGACAGCGTGTTCGCCCCATCCATTTCTGCGATTCGGTTCTTGTCCGAAACATCTTCAGACAGCTCCATGGGCTCCTCAGGGACCCTTTCTGGACTTGTACAGCGAGACACATTTGTCACTGAAGCTGCATGAAGGCCTTGCTCGTGTTTCTCTGGCTGAGCGTCAACTGTAACCAATGGCTCACTGGAGAACTTTGAGATACTTTCGTCTTGCACACTTGCATCAGCCTTTTCGGCATCTTCTTGGACACTGGTTGTTCTCAGCAGTGGTTTAGTAGTTTCTTCAGAGCTGGATCTACATGAACCAATAGATGGACTTGGAGTGCTTGGAGTCCAACTCGTTTTGGTGAGGTTTTCCCCACTCTTTTCCACTTTGTTCTCAGGAACAACTAGGGGTTTCTCTCTTTGCTCTGGCCTCAAACTAGAGTCTGCCGTCAATGTCTGTTCACCACTGGAAACCAGGCCAGTTTCCCATTGCTGGCTACTAGAATGCAAAGGTGGACTAGCATCAGATGGATTTTGTGTGTGGGAAGACTGAAATGATGCAACAGCTAGTGAAGACTCCTTGTTTGATCCCTCCGTCATTACGGCACCAGGGATGTCAAGCTGACCCAGATTTGCGTGCTCTATTTGACTACTAGCATTGCAAGACTTGCTCTTCTCTTGCAAATGGGTCTGAAACACGCTGTTAGCCTGTTTGAGGCTACCTAGTTCTTTTGCACTAGACTCTTGCAAGTTTGGTGGAGTTTGAACTTGACAAACGGGAGTGACGCCTTCACCTTCAATACTAGTCAGACTTTCGCTTTCTGGAAGAGCACTAGTAAGACTTTGACTGCTCTGAGTTTCCTGAACAGGGGACACGCTAATCTCAGTCGAATGAACCGCAGCTTGCTCGCTGCTTGGGTGTGAAACAATACTGATAATCTGGGACTCTTCTGTCGATCTCGTTTCAGCTGGTGACACCTTGGCTTCTTCATCCAAAATAGCCCTTAAGCATGGGGACGCATGCCTGCTTGATAATGGTGTGCGATTACAGAGAGCAGTTTCGGGAAGACTGCTGGCATCTTTATCGTGAACCGTAGGTGATCTGGAGGACTGTAAAATGAGGGAAGACTGCAGGAAAGGTGGCTGGGAATCTGAAGTGTCCATGTTCACGTCAGAATCATATTCAGTTGGTCTAGGTGTCAATGTGGTTGCATGACAGGAATCTTCTGAACTTTCCACAGAAATCATGGACACTGATCTTGACATAAGGCCAGATTTTTCACTCTCAGGTCTTGGAGATGGATTAAGACAGTTTTCCATTACTGGACCATTCTTCGCAAGCCCCAAGGTTTTCGCATCTACTGAGAGCGTTCTTCCACTGGTGGCATCTTTCAAGATCTTCTCGCGGTTCCCATCTGGTGTTTCTGAGCTCTTTGACCGAGTTAGTTCCTTGGTTAGACAAGGCTCACTGGACAAAGAGGACGTTTTAGTTTTTTCCTTGCTTTTCTGTTTCCCAGGGTCAGTTCCTGGGCGCTGCTTTAGCCGTTCCCGTTCCTTCTGCTTGATTTTCTCCAAGTGCTTCCTGTGCCACTGTTCAATTTCCTGGTCCTTGAGACTGAGCATGCGTTCAAAGCTGGTCTTCATGAGGTCATCGTTCACCAACCGTTTTTCTTTGGGACGAGTATCCTTTAGAGTAGGTGCAACCTTAGATTTGGCATCCACGTCACTAGGTTTCGTCTTGCTTATTTTGCCATCCCTGTTCAGCTGGGATCGATCTTTTTCCTTTTCCTTTTGTCTGTCTCGCTCGCGGTCCCGATGCCTTTCAGACTCCCGGTCCCTCTCTCTTCTATCTCTCTCTTTTTCTGGAGGCTTAGTTACCTCTTCTTTTGATTTAGATGAAACAACCTTGTTGTTCTCGCAAACGTAGCCTTTCTTCTCTTCCAATAACAACTTCAGATTTGAGTAGGATGAGGAAGAGGGGGTGGTCTCTTTTGATTTCTCTTTTTTCCTCTTGTCAGAATCTTTGTCCCTCTTGTCAGAATCTTTTTCCCGTTCTTTTTCTTTACTGCGGTCAGATTTTCCATGATCAGTGGTTTTCTCAGGGGCTTTTCCTTTCTTTTCCGAACTTGTTTTATCTTTGTCTCTGTGGTCACCAGAAGAGTGCTCCTTCTCCGCTCTTTTGTCAAGCTTGTCCTTATTCTTCTTGTTCTCTTCATGCTTTTTAATCAAAGACGTTGCCTTGAGCTTTTCACTGTCTTTATGGCTCTTATCATTGGGTGAATGTGAAATATTTGTTAATTTCTCCTTTTCTTTCCATCGATCTGTAGAGTTGTGAAGTTCAGGCTTGTCAGCTAAATGTTCAGATTTGACTTTCTTGTCTTTTTCTGCATGTTTCTTGTCAGACTTCTCAGACTCCCGGTCCTTTGTTGGTGGCCGCTTATCAGTTTTCTCGCGAGAGTTCTTCTCTGGAGACTCCAGCTGATCTTGGTCTGTTGAATTGACAGTAATTGGTTTATCATCTACTTCTTCTTTCACTCCTGAACTGTGCAGTGAGCTGTCAGGAATTCGGCCAGAGCCAAGACCTTCATCAACTTCATCTCCTTTTCCATCCTTTCCACGTTCCTCTTTAATGGGCACATCTTTTTTCTCTTTTTTAATGGTCTTGTCCTTTTCTCGCTCCTCTTTTGGCCTCCTGTCCTTGCTGCTGCTACTGCTTGAATGCTTGTCTTTTGACGCACATCTTTCCTCTTTAACAGGCGATGAGTCTGAGGATTTCAGAGGAGATCCCCCAGCAAGCATCTCACATTTGCCTGAGAGATCTTCGTTTTCATCACTTTTGAAGAAGTTCTCCTTCCAAAACTCCCGATCAAACTCCATGTTCCTATGTCCGTCCTTACGTGGCTCTTTCGGCCGGTGGCGATTCCTCTCGGCCTCATACTCCTTCCTGTACTTTTCCTTCTCCTTGTGTTTCAGCTTGTGCTTTTTTACAACTTTCCCGTCTTTGTCAGTCTTCCTGAAGACAGCCTCAGAACTGTCTATACTGTTGCTTAGACTACTGTCTTTAAAAGGACTGGAACTGCCATCATCTCCGTCCAAGTTAAGCTCCTTGTGGTGATGCTTGCTCTTCTCCTTGTGCTTGCAGCTCTTACTGCTAGAACCTTCTGTGCAGAAGTCAGATTCTGTGTAGTGGTTGAATTTGACGCCGTCCGCTGGACAGGATCCATCAGGAATAGAAACACAAGTCTTAGCGTTCTCCTGTTTCAGTGGGGTTGTCTGCTTGTCAGTTTGGCTGTGGTTCAGCTTTGGGGACTTGACTACAGACAGGTGAAAGAGGTGAACCGATGTGTCATCCTTTGCACTGAATGACATTTTGAATGAATCCTCTTCCCTGACGCCCTTGTCAGAATTGTCAGACACAGTCGCAGAAGAAAACAGAATGGACTTGCTGTTCTCTTTCCCTTCTTCTCGGACTTCCTGGTTCTCCTTGTTTTTGCTTTGGCTCTTGTTCTTTTTCTTTTGTTTACCTTTTTCTTTCTGTTCCACTGGCGTGAGAGTCAAGCTTTCTTTCTTCGATCTACTGTCTGTTTTGTGACTATCCACACTGACCGACCTGGTAGGCGAGCTCCTCCTTTCTGTCGGCACCTCTGCTTCATCGCTTGAACTGTCTGAACTGCAGTAGATACGGGATGCCTTTGTTTTTTTAGACTTGCACACCAGCGTTGACTGGTCGCTTTTGCTGCCTTGTTTGGAAGCATAGTGGTTTCTTTCCTTCTCCTCCTTCTCCTTTTGCCGTAGCTCTCGTCTTAAGATGTGTCGGTCGTTAAGTGCCTTACTTAGGTCCTCCTCCTCTTCCTCGTCCTTGAACTCGTATTCATCCAGCCCTGACATGGATGATGAGGCTTTCACGGTTGTCGATTTACTGTCAGAGTCCTTTTCAGCATCCGAGTACTCCAAGTTCTCGTCTACACTGGATGGATTCACCGACGGTGGGTCTTCAGATTCTGTGATATACAAAATAATGGGAAAAGGGAATTAATAAAATGCAATTTAATTCAATTTAAAAGAAATTAAAGGAATAGACATTATTCACAGAAACGCCATATTTGATTTTTAACAGGAATGAAAGCCAGGCAGTAAGGGATAGACATTCATCTCTATAGTGGGTTGTACTATTATTTAATGTGTTTTTGGATTGTTCTGCTGACGAAACACTTCAAAAATACCTTTCCAAGAAATTTCAGTAGACGAAAAAATCCCGACAATATGAGCTGTGGAAAATGATAAGTGATCTAGGAGCTTTGTACAGCTTTTTACAGTGGATACCATTGAAAACATGTCTATCCCTCACAGCCTGTGCTGCTCTGAATAAGGTCTATATCTGAGGTTAAATAAATATTAATCAGTACTGCATAACCAGAACTAGTTGCAATTTTAAAAAGGCATTTTTTCAACCAATTAATTTAAGTACTTAATAAAGTGAAATAATTAATGTCTGAGGTAATCAACAGAATAAAAAATAAAAAAATACTTGAGTCGCCTAAAGTCTCAATTATTTATGTCTACAAATAGAAAAAAAATGTATCTGAATTTTGCAACAAATCACTATGTTTGCATGTGCACCAATAATGTGATTTCTGATAATCAGAGTAAGGGCTTAACAGCAGTAAAATGTTCAATCCAGTCTACATGCAATTTTAATTATTCTGATTATTTGCTAATAAGTATGGTTATACCAAACTCAGATAGGCATACATTTTTATGGACGTATCGCAATGCCGGATTTGCCTATGCTGTTTCGCATTCTTCGTGCCATATGGATGAAGATACGGAGCAGAGTCTGCGCAGCAATTTGTGTTGACAGAGTTTAGCGATTTGGAGAAGAGAAAACTTCAGAATAATGTCACAGAGTTCATGAAGTTGTGTTAACAACACACTGCATCCGTGTACGTCCATGCATATGCGCACTTTGGTCAGAGCTGTAATAATGCGATTAAGGTGTTTACATTTGCGATTAAAATTGGCGTACGCCACACAGTTTATTGTGAATATGGTTACTATGATTATGAGCTTAATCACATTAGTTTGATCAAAGTATTGCATTTACATGAGGTAAAGTTTAAATCGCAATATTGCCAAACTCCCATTATAATCCCATTATAAACTAACCACATAGACCTAGAACATAGACCACTATTTAGAAAATGGATATGACTTGGACTCTACGTAAGAGACTGGTCAGCATGTCTCATAGCATGCCGCAAATGTTGACAGGTCTTGTATTAAATCCGGAAAAAAGAATAGTTCTAAAGAAATACCAATAGCAAAAGTACTGGCAAATCTCCAGCCAACGTCTCTGTACCTGAAGAGCTCTCTTCTGGTTCTGAGAGCGGGATCTCTCCCTTGAGTAACTGCTCAAGCTCCTGAGAGTCAGCAACATCAACCGGCCTCTCCCCTCTCTTGTTGGCCTGGAAGGCATTACCTCCATGACGCAAGAGCAGCTTCACAATCTGTGAAAGTTTGGCAAAACATGACAGAGACGATGTACACAGGTGAATCAGATTATCAGAAAGATTCACAATTGCTACAAGTTCTTGCAACAGATATTTTTCCATTTTGAGTGCATCATCATCAATCAATAAATGTGTTTAACAGAAGTGTGCTGCAAGTACCAGCCTTTAAAATCCATGTAGGCTGATCACTAGCTGTAAATAGCATCATTTAAAGTAAAAACTCACATCTTTGTGTCCGCTGCTGGAGGCGTCATGAAGCGGAGTGTCATCGTCCAATCCTTGCGTGTTCACTTCCGCTCCTGCACCAATCAGAACCTTCGCCACGTCATAGTAACCAAGGTTACAAGCTTCATGGAGCGGCGTCCAGCCTGAAGAAAAAAACAGAGATCATGAGAATCTACAACTTGACGGAAAAAATGCTTAACCCTATAAAGCCTACAGTATATTTGACGTCCACTTTCAGTTCGTGGTTCACAATGTGTGTTTTTGCTGTGAAATTTGTTTATATAAAGCAAAGGTAAGAATAACTTTTATATAGTTAATAATATTTCAAGATTAACTTGAATAATTTCTTGATTATCCATTCATAATTTTTAGGAAAATCGTGTTAAAATGTATCAAATATGATCATCAGGCTTTAGAGGAAGGTTTATTTGTTCATTTCTCAATCATTATTGTATTGCATATCATTATATGTTTTAAAACTTTGATAATAAAACTAAGCATTTAAATAACATCTTACTAAAGATGATTATTATTGGGAGATATGATGAAATATTGATTTATGGGTTTACAGCAGAAACCATGACTATTATTTTAGAACTCCAGAACTATGTTACAAAGTAATCAAATTACATGGTAAGATGATTATTTAAATCTTATTGTATTATTATTTAAACATATCCGCTCATGTGTATGTGTGGTAACACAGCGCTGTTTTATCATATTAGATACATTTGGTTTTTGGATATTTTAATACAAAAATCTTACATATTGTGCCTTTAATTCCATAAAACACGAAAAAGAAACAACAGACAGCTTGCTATCAGGTGATGCAATCCTGTAAATGTGCATAAAACACACAGCCTCACCTGCAAAGTCTTTGACGTTTACATCTGCTCCGAGGCTGATGAGTTCCTTCACCTGCTTGACGTCCCCTCTGATGGCGGCCATATGCAGGGGAGTCTCCCCTCTCTCATTTCGCTTGTTCACTTTGTCCTTCTGCCGTGAGGACGAGCTGCTAGCGATCTTCTTCTGCATCGCCGGAGACTGAGAGGGGTGGCTCGGTGTGGTATCTGAGATTACAAACCGATTAACCAGAAAGCCAAGCTCATTCGGTTTATCTGAAGTGTCAATCTGACCTGACTAGACTACAAAAGAAAGCGAGCGCTCCGATAACAAATGATTACATCATAACTCACTGAGCATGAATAAACTGGTGGATGCGGCTGAGAGTCTATTACAATTATTTACAGTTAATTATATAGAGACAACTAAAAAGCTTTTTTAATAATTGAATAAAGCTGAAAGAAATTAAAATAAAACAATTATGAAAAACTAACAACAATACATTTTAAGAACTAAATATATATTTAAACACATTTAAGTACTAAAATAACTCTAATTAAAATTGAAAAACAAAATTCAAGCTAAATAGAAATATTAGAAAAAATAAAAATGTCAAAAGCATAACTATAATAATAATATAATATTTTTATATTAATTATTTAGTTATTATTTTAGTTTCTAAGAATGCATTACATAGTAAAAACGACCATGACAATAAAAACATCACAAAACAATAAGAATACATAAGCAATAAATAAACATACTAATTTTAAATTTTAATGACTCTCACCCACATCCACCAGTTTATTCATTGTGTTACATCATATGAATATGATCACAATCAACTAAAAGCCAAACTAAAAATGCATTTTCAGGTCAGATTTAAAAATACCAAGTTTCAAATTACTAAGGGCATTTTCACACCCGGCTCATTTAGAGCGTTTGCTTTGGAAACTAGTGCATTTTCTCCCTTCGATTTGTTCGATTTCGAGATTGATTTGTTTAGGCATATATAAACAAAGCAATTGCGCTTGGATCCGCACCAATTCTGCTTTGATTTCGTCTTAACGAGGTGGTCTAACGATCCAATCGGTACCATATAATTCATAAAGGGAAATGTGTTTATGACCACATTAATTATAGATAGATAGATAGATAGATAGATAGATAGATAGATAGATAGATAGATAGATAGATAGATAGATAGATAGATAGATAGATAGATAGATAGATAGATAGATAGATAGATAGATAGATAGATAGATAGATAGATAGATAGATAGATAGATAGATAGATAGATAGATAGATAGATAGATAGATAGATAGATAGATAGATAGATAGATAGATAGATAGATAGATAGAAAACGTTTTAATCTTGCTGGATGACGCAGAGGAAACTGACCAATAAGAGGACAGTTTTACTCGTATGTGACTTACATAAACACATTTTATACGCTTTGAAATGTTGACTTGTAAAAAAGCGAACCGAGCCAAGAAGAAAATGCAACATTGTAACAAATGAAGTCCCTGTTTCGGAACAAAGCAAATTATCTACAGATCTGAAAACACCCTAAAACAAGCTCAAATTAAAACGAAAACTGGAAATATACAAAATAAAGCTAATTCAAATTATAAATTCATACTGTGATAGTATACAAATAACACTAAAATAACACTAGTGGAGAGTAAGATGTTGAAAACATTTATACACTCCATATAAACATCTGGTAACACTTCATTTTTACAGTGTCCCCCAGTTATATGTAGTTACTATATTAATAACAGTCAATTATGCATAGTTACATGCAACTAACCCTCAACCATAACCTAACCCTAAATATATATAGTAAGTACATTTAGTTAATTACTAATACTCAGTACTTAATTGTATAATTACACTGTAACAAGGATACCTTAAAATAAAGTGTAACCAAATATCCTTCTAATTTTTGAGTAAATACTGGCTTTTGACATTGACATTCAGGAGATAAGGACGGTCTACTAAAGAAAAGATCAGTGATAACTTTGACCTCTGTGTAAAACCTCCCAACCTTCAGATATAAAAACAGTGCAAAAGGTGAAAAAACCTACCTGGACTGTTGTCTCTCGCCGTCATCTGCATGACAAGTGCCATTTGCTTTCGTTCTGATAAAGGGTAACCGAACAAAATGTTCACAGGGGTCGACTTCTTAGTCCCTGACTCCTTCTTAACTTTCTTCTTATCTGGAACATCTTTGTCTGCATCCAACAAGAAAAAGGATGAACAAAGCATGAGCACAGCTTTCCTCTTGCATTCATGCATCTCAGCTCCTGAAAACGTCAACATCTGATGCAATTTATGCCCTTTAAACAAACAGCTGGAGGAAACTTTCCAGACACATGCATTACCCATCTAACACTGTTCCCATGAGTCTCTGAGCTATTGAAAGGCATGCCATTAAAACAGATGCAGCGGTTAAACCGAGAAAGAGTCAGTGTGTGTGCTTCCTTGAACCGAATCACCTTTCATAAATGACGAAAACAAGAAAAGCGAATGTGCGAGATGTCTCTGCACATCAAATGATGCAACCAAAAGTCGACTGTCTCTCTGAGAGTGATGCAAAAAGGCTAGCAGACAGACAAGTTCATGCGGGAGTGGTTACGGAAACGAGATTCGTTTCAGCCAGCGTCAGACGCAGACGGATTAAAGACGGTGCCGAACCGTGATGTGCAACCGTTGGAGCGACACAGCAAGGGTTTGCTGTGGGGTAGAGCTGCACGATTAATCGCTAAACGACCGCAATCTCCATTCAAACACCCATGCAATCGCATTCTTAAATGATAACAATTCGCCTGTCTATTAAACCTTTGACAAAATCTTTCAAATTAGGGACGCACCAATTTTTTGGGACTGATACCGAAATTAACAAACAATTATTGGCCGATTCCGAATTTTAGAAGTGTTTAGAACACGTTTTAAATCAGCAAAGTTCAAAAATGCATGCATTAAGTTATAGTTTATTGCTGCATCATTAAATAATGAACATGGATTGGATCCATTTAACATTCAGCAGGCCAACATAAATACATCAGAACAAAGATAAATATGAAATAAACAGTGCTTTAGGTCGGTTTAACCGTTTTCAGGTACAGACATAAAGCAAACAAATGTAAAATAACACTGCATATTCACTGTACAAATTAAATACATATTAATCCTTAATCCTTACAAAAGTTATTTAGTCAATAGTGAGCAATTTTTTTTGTCTTTTATTGCTTGATTAACATTAAAATGCAGAAAGCAGAAATATATATATATATATACACCGTTATTTTATTTTAGATCGTATCGCCTTATTATTTCCATGGCAACTAGGGGTGTAACGGTACACAAAACTGACAGTTCGGTACGTACCTCAGTTTTGAAGTCACGGTTCGGTACAGTAGTTTTACAAAATGTATTTTTATTTATTTTTATTAAACAGTGGTTTACTGAAGAAAAAAAAAGCGTCTCCTTAAATAAATTAAAAGTCAATTGAAGATATTGCTGTGTAAACTATATAGGGAGCCCTTACTTGCACATTAATATTAAAGGTTAACAACAAACTATTAGCCTAAATTGCTATTTATTTTTAGATATAATAATCAACACTCAAATAACATAGTACGCAAACATGTAAACTTCATATAAGGCAGTTTTTGCAATAACTTCTAAATTTAATTATAAAATATTTTTTTCTCCAATTCGTTGTTGAAACAATAATTTATGTCTGTCATTTTCATGACAGGTTTATTTAAACATACATGAAATAATCAAGACATCACTAACAGGTTAAGTAGAATATAATGAATACATAGGCTAATATAGTGCATATATTTAGTGAAAGAGTTGATTTCACTAGTGAATATAATTCTGTGGACACTGAATGACTGCCTGAGGTAAATGTGATGCTACATAACATTGTTTAGTTTACAAGCATATTTAGGTCTTTCCAGCGTTGAAACACGCGTGTGCGCGGCCGCTTGAACTGTGATCAGTGATCAGTCACGCCACATTAAAGAGCATCAGAACAGCATTTATCGTTTGAATTTCGTGATTAAATGGACTGAATACTTAATATGTTCGTGTGGGAACTCGGATTGAAGTGTGTTCAGCGCTTTAAACAAGCCGACTGTTAACTGTTAATTGTATTCGGAAACCGTTCGGTACACTCGTGCTCCGAACCAAAAGCCCTGTACCAAAACGGTTCGGTACGAATACGTGTACCGTTACACCCCCAACGCGTCATGCTTGTCACGTGACACACATTAGCCACAATGGCGCTGTATGACAGATGTATCGCTCTTACCTTTTTTTAATCAAAATATTCACAAATATGTTGGCCATGTCATCAACTTCCTGATATTCAGACTCTCAAATATGTGTAAGTGAACGAGTTTTGTTGTTTAAAACCCGTTATTGATTTATAATGCGCCACCATTTTACTTTGCGCCACAGTTCAGAGAATCGGATCTGTTGGATTTACATCACGTAAATTCATCCACTTCTCCCGAAATACATGAAAGTAAGTGACCGGTGAAGTGGGAGAAGAATAGAGTAAACGTTTTATAGTATATATGTATACTTACACAATGTGTATCTGATATGAATAAAACACGTCGTCAATTTATAATTGAATGGACTGTTATCGCCGGTTCCATAGACAACAGTGTGTATTTTACAAACTATAAATGTATTGTTTTGCTAGTACTTATGTGTATTTAAATGACTGAAACCTAAAATAAACATTATGTGGTTGAAAACACTGAATAGTTGTGATATATGACATGCGCTGAGTGTGTCCGTCTCTGGCTCAGCGCCAGCCAAAGCGCAAAAACACATTTAAATTTAGCAGTTGATCACGTGATGCACTGAACTTTCTAAATCACACCGGTGTGATCGTGGATAATCGTGGATTATGCAACTGATATTATACAGCTCAAGAACAGTGTTGGGGAAAGTTACTTTGAAAAGTAATGCATTACAATATTGCGTTACTCCCTTAAAAAGTAACTAAAAAAAGTAATGCTTTACGTTACTTTTGTGTTACTTTTTCTCACCTGGGCTGGGCTTGTTTTTGCTTTGTTTTTTATAACAAAAAAGTTATATTTTTGTTAAGACCTCTTCATACCAAAATTGAAATAATAAGCCCCAGGCTGAGGTGAAAATGCAAATTCACGTATGAACAGTAGAGGGCGCAGCTCTGCTGTGCTGCCATTCTGGATAATGGTAGAATAGGATGCAGGAGAAAAAAGTTTTACCAATAAAAACAAAAAATCTAATAATTTTCATCATCAAAGGTCAGCAGCAAGACATTGGTAAATTAAATATAAAGGCAGATTATGCATGAAAATAGTTGTTTTATTTAACATTTAATTATTGGAGGTTTGCATAGTACTCTGCATTTGACTGATTGTATTCATTTTGAGGAGTACAGAATCTTTATTGTGCAAGTGAGAACTATAATAAGCATCATGTTTACACACAACGCCTCTGCACTTATTTTTCTTAACATGGGGGCTGTCAGTCAAATTAATGTGAAAAAGTAACTTGCGTTACTTTTTTGAAGAAGTAACTCAGATATTTTGTAAATTTGAAAAGTAATGCATTACTTTAATAGTTACTTAGAAAAAGTAATATTATTACGTAACTCAAGTTACTCGTAATGCGTTACCCCCAACACTGTAGCTCAGTGCCTTCATGCAGTGAATTAATAAACCACTGGTTTGTTATATCTGCCTTTTTCATGATATAGCCGATATGCCGTTGGTTGTAAATTGATTAAAAATCGTCCGATAAATAAATTCTAATCTGTGTTCTTGCAGCCGCTGACCCAGAGAGAGCAGTTATCATGTTTAGACATAAAACAGCCTTTTCAAACACACAGTATCGTTATTTCTTGCAATAGTTCGAATGATCACATAATTAATGGGATAGTATAATGTCTATGGTAGCGATCAAAATGGAGCAAATCCCCATTTGAAAGTTACATGATGCTTCAAATAATGATTTTATCGATTACCACCAGTAGGTGGCGACTGTTTAAAAAAAAATTAATTCACAAGAGATTCGTTCAAAAACGCTGATTCATCCAGTAATGAAACGTAAATGTAAATGAAACAAAAAAGTATTTATGAGTGAGTCATTGAATCATACATTCAAACCATTTTATTTAAATACTCATATTTTGTCAGAACCTCTAGTAATTTACATTTGCCTGTTCAAAATTGACCAATCGGTAAGCCCCTCCCCTCGAACTCAGATGAGCCAATGGCAGTTGAGTATGAGTTGTGCTGGGACGGGAACTCGGACATCTTTAGGTTTCAGCGCCATAGAGAAACATTGGAAAATCCGAAGCTCTCATCAGTTTGATGGTGTTTATGCTACAAATAAAAGGTAAAACGATGTGCCTGGGGTGCTGTAACACTGATTCCAGGTATCCTGAGAGGATTTTATGGTTGTCATACTCTCATTAAGTTATAATTAAAGTTAGTGAGTCCCTGCTAACATACATACCGAAATAACTCACTGTTCTCACGTCCCACTTGAATGCTCCTCGACGAGAGGTGGTCCTTCTGTGTCACAGAATTTATTGTGATTTATCGTCCAATGTGTTTTTGTATATAATTTTGTATATTTCTGTGAGTTTAGATATGTTTAAGGTCTATATTATCCGTCTTACTAAGGAGGGACTCCTATTTTGATGGGTATTATAGTCTACGGGTAGTGGAAGGGAGAGCTAGAGTTGTTTTCAGATACAAAGTTTACAGTTTATCAGCACCCCCGAAAAGGCATACGGTCTGTTTGTATGTTTGTTTACTGTTAGTTGTATGAGTGTTTTTATGTAATTTGATGTGTATGTTAATGATAATGCAACGGCGAGAGAGAGTTTGTGAATGAGACGTTAATGCGCACTTCTGTTCAACCCTTACGGTGATTTTTTTTGGAGTGAAAACCGATGTAATAAACTTCATAAACCCTCAGTAAAGTTTGGCCATCATTCAGACGGGGTCCGCTAAACATCTTGGGATAAGATTTTCACCCTGGCAGCTGTCATTGTAAGACTGTTAGCAATTTGTCCGAGTTAGCAACAGTAACTAAGGGGGGCGGGGCTTACCGATAGGTCAATTGTGGGAGAATCGTGATCTCTATTTGAAACCAAAACAAAATCACGAATCTCCATTTATCCAGAATCGTGCAGCTCTACTGTGGGGCATCTTTAACGGAGGCAGTTACCTGCGTATATCCTGCAGGGAGGAAGTAATCTCTCTCCCCACACATCGCTCGACTGCCCAGGGTCAGAGTCATCTACAGTGCAGAAGCAGAGGCGGGAGGGGGGGAAGAAGGGGGAGGTTCAGGGTTCCAGAGGTGGAGGGGAAGGAGGGGGTGGACGGGAGAGCAGAGCACTGATTACACCCACAGGCTCCGCCCCTCACTCAAATGACAAATCACAGCACAGGATTCAATGACTCCGGAATGAATATTAAGACCCACAGATGACATCACAAACCTAAATCCATCCCATCCAAAAAGCAAGACATGAAATTCTCCTCATAAGCTCACAAATTCACACTTCTAAAATGTTTTATATTTGTTTGTTTATATTAGTGTTATTATTAACTAAAACTGTTAAAATAAGTTTTTGGTAACTGAAATAAAATAGAATAATCTTATTTTATTTTAAACAGTTGCAAAGGCCACATTACAAATTTGTAAGCAAAAGTTTCTAAAATGTATAAAACTGAAATTAATTCAAAGCTATATAGAAACTAATAAAAACGACAAAAGCACATAAAAATAAATTAAAAAATATAAAATAAAAGCCAATTCAAAATATTGATAAATACTATTGTAGTAAATAAATAATACTAAAATAACACTGGTTTATAAGAAGAGGAGGAATGACCAATTTTTTTTTAATCATGATATTAATTACAATATAGATATTTTTGTAAGCAATGCAAATATTGATTAACCATGTCTATTTCTGTAGAGTCCAGTCAATTAAACAATAGCCTATTCAAAATAAAGGCACTTCATAGTTTTTTGCCAAGGGAAAGATCAGATTTTTCATAACAAATCTGACAAAAACAGATTTACATTATGAAACACACGTGCCAAAAAAAAATGACTACCGGTCAAACGTTTGGACACATTACTATTTTTAATGTTTATGAAAGAAGTCTCTTATGCTCATCAAGCCTACATTTATTTGAGCAAAACTACAGAAAAATTTTAAATGATGGTTTTCTATTTTAATATGCTTTAAAATGTAATTTATTCCTGTGATCAAAGCTGCATTTTCAGCTTCATTACTCCAGTCTTCAGTGTCACATGACCCTTCAGAAATCATTCTAATGATGATTTATTATCAATGTTGGAGACGGTTGTGCTGCTTAATATTTTTTTATAACGTGATATATTTTTCAGGATTCATTGATGAATAAAAAGTTAAAAAGAACAGCATTTATTCAAAATACCAATATAAATCTTTACTATTACTTTTTATAAATGTAACTTTTTTTTTTTCCAATTTAACCCTGCTGAATAAAAGTATTAATTTCTAAAGAAAAAAAAAGAAAAAATACTGAATCTAAACTTTTGAACGGTCGTCTATATTGTAAGATTTCTATTTTAAATGAATGCTGTTCTTTTTTCAACTTTTTATTCATCAAAGAATCCTGAAAAAATATGATATGAATATATAAAAATAAAAAAATTGCAGCACAACTGGTACCAACATTAACAATAAATAATCATATCAAAATGATTTCTGAAGGATCATGTGACACTGAAGACTGGAGTAATGGCTTGATGAGAAGAAGAGACTTCTTTCAAAAACATAAAAAATAGTAATGTTTCCAAACTTTTGACCAGCACTGAATATATACAAAATTACTCATATTTGTCGCTTTAATGTGTAAATAACGCAAAACAGTATTGCACATTGACATCAGCACAGACATGTACTGCATTATAGAGTTACATATTGGTTAAACTTGCATCTTTGCACAGTATAAAGCATCAAATCATGATTATACGTGGTAGTTTTGGTATTCTAAGCAGCTTATTATTATTATATTCTTACCAGGTCTTGGACAATGAATATCAGTATGATAAGTTTTCCTATTTATCAGCTGCATAGGTAAGAAAAGAAAGTATTAGTATATTTACCTACCAACTACAGAACTGGGACTAAAACAAGAGGTTTTAGGCTCCATGTAAAGTAATGACAATATCTTTTTTTCATTCCCTTGTAATGTTATGATTTTCTAAATGAGGAGAAATCTATTGTGTTTTTGATCGAGACCCAATCTAGCATCCATGTATTTGATGAGGCTGGCTTAACTGTTACATAACACCCTCCAAAAAAACCCTCTAGTACAGCATGTCCAATAAAAACAAGACCTAAAAGTGACCAGGAGGGGGCGGCAGTGAGGCACACATACAAGCTACTAGAACTTTCATTGCAAATGCAAAACTGACCCGTGTCGGAGTCCCGCTCCTCGTTCCGGGGCGGACTGACGGTGAAGGAGAGCTTCCGTTTCATGGAAGACTTCGACTTCCCCTCTTTCCCCAGGATTTCACTCCGATCCAGCTTCGGAGTTTTGGCAAACGGAGAGATTTTCTCTTTACTCTGAGAGAAAGAAAGAGACACACACCTTGATGTTTAATGGAAGAACATTATACAAGTCAAAAACATGTCCTGGGTAACAGTACACACAAAGCCTTGATCTTAGACAGTTTAAAACACTAAAAATAAGATTAAGATCTTTTGAGCTGGTTCAATTAACTAAAATGTAATATTCAACTATATCAAAAATAATAATAAACATAATAGCCATTGCCAACCTCTAATGAAATTACTAGCAAACTGTACAGTTTCATGTCCTCATCATACGTCTTAATACACATAAGATAAAAAGAAAAAACTACAATGATTTTAAGATGTAAATAGTACTACTTTTTAATTAGAACAGCAAAATTTAGCTGGTTGAAAAGTTAGATGGTTGAAAAAATACAAATAAATATATATTTTATTATAATATAATAATAATAGTACTACTAACTAATAATTATAATCATTATTTTTTTTATGTTGTAGTAATAATAATAATAAAATAATAATACTACTAACTAAAATTATAATAATGATCATAATTATATGTTATAATAATAATAATAATAATAATAAAATAATAATACTACTAACTAATAATTATGATCATTATTATATTTTTTTATGTTGTAATAATAATAATAATAATAATAAAATAATAATACTACTAACTAATAATTATGATCATTATTATAATTTTTTTTATGTTGTAATAATAATAATAATAATAATAATAATACAACTACTAACTAATAATTATGATCATTATTATAATTTACATTATAATAACAACAACAATAATAATAATAATAATAATAATAATAATACAACTACTAACTAATAACTATGATCATTATTATAATTTTGTTACGTTGTAATAATAATAATAATAATTATTTTATTATTATTATGATTATTATTATTAAAACTAATTTTGTTGTTGTTGTTGTTGTTGTAATAATAATAATACAACTACTAACTAATAATTATGATCATTATTATAATTTTGTTACGTTGTAATAATAATTATTATTAATATTATTTAAAAAAATTGTTGTTGTTGTAATAATAATAATATTATTATTATTATAACACTACTACTAACTAATAATTATGATTATTATTATTATTATTTAAAAATGTTGTTGTAATAAAATATAACATTATTATTATTATTATTATTATTATTATTATTATTACATTATTAAAATAAACAGCTTAAATTGATTAAAAAGTTACAGTAAAGATTTATATTAAAATATTAAACATTAACACATCCTTGCTGAATAAAAGTATACATTTCTTTCAAAAATAAATTCTGACCCCAAACTTTTGAATGGTAGTGTATATTGTTACAAAAGATTTCTATTCTGAATAAATTGTTCTTTTTCAAACATTTTATTCATCAAAATATCCTGAAAAAAGTATCACAGGTTATTAAAAAAACATTAAGCAGCACAACTGTTTCCAACATTGATAATAAATCATCATTAGAATGATTTCTGAAGGATCATGTGACACTGTAGACTGGAGTAATGAAGCTGAACATTCAGCTTTGATCACAGGAATAAATTACATTTGAAAGCATATTAAAATAGAAAACCATTATTTTAAATTGTAATAATATTGCACCACATTACAGTTTTTTCCGACTCACCTTCTTCCCCGCTGTCTTCTCCACCATGGCTCCATCTCGGTCCGATCCCGGTTTGGCCATGGTGCATCTTATGACTAGCTGTGGCAGCTACGGCTCACAGATTTCATCATGGGCCTGAAACACAAACATATGATGCAAATGAGAACTTGAGTTCAACACTGTGACTAAATATAGATACAAATATGAACGTATGATGACATTGGTATATTAAGATTTTTTAATAACAGCATTGGGTACTGGAATCAAATTATATTAAGGCTTACTTCATAATTTACTATATTTTTCCTTCTATGCTAAGATTCAAAATTAACCAAATAGCAAATAATACATTTATTTACTGTATTTGAAACATGGCCAACTCCAGATTGGAGCCACAGATGTTCAAATAGCATAAAATAATAAGTAAATAAAATGAAATTATCAAACCAAATTTCCAGAAAAGTTGGGACATTTTGAAAAATGCAATAAAATCAAGAATCTGTGATTTGTTAATTCTCTTGAATCTTCATTTAACTGAGAAAAATACAAAGAAAATACTTCCAGTGTTTTCACTGATAAAATTAAATAAAAAAATTAAATTCAAATTAAATTTGTATACAAGACAATATTGGGCATGGGTAGGTCAATTAAAGGTGCAATATGTAACATGTTCGCAGTAAAATATCCAAAAACCACTAGGCCAGTGTTATATATTTTGCTCAGTTGAATACTTACAATATCACAAATGTTTCCAACTATTAGTAAATCGTGAGAAAATTGCTATTTTAACCAATGAAACGGGACGTGTGAGGGCGTGGCCTGTCGATGACATCATATCTGCGTTCCCCTCGGTTTTATTTAGCAGAAACGCTTTACTCTCACTGCAGTGTGAACAAGTGTCATAACAGCCGCCGACAGAACGCACAGAGTAACGTTATCACATCATCAACACACTCAGATGTGTCTAATATGATCAACAGAGCTGCGTTACCTCATACTCATGAGCGGAAAAGCGGAAATGACGCAGGCAACTGTGTCATAATAAAAGTCCCGCTGCTCGCGAGGCGTGTGTTGCGTTCATCTTAACAATCCTCAGCTCCACAACACTCGCTCCTGCTCTGCTTCAGACTACAGTAACGTTAATAATCACATCCATCAACATGATTTCTGCCCGAGTCCTATCCCGATTCTTTCCCACCGGCTGTGAGGTGAAGACCACATGTCCCAAGATTCTGCGCTCAAACGTGGCGTCATCAAACTACGCCTTTGTTTTGAGCAGGCGACCTCTAGCGGTAGGAAAAGTTACATAGTGCACCTTTAATTATCAGTTTCATGATTATTAGTGAATATAGTTTTAGTAGTGAAGAATATGATGATTTGTGAATGTTTTGAGTAAACATAACTATGCAAAACTGCTAATGGAACAAGAATCAAATTCTTTCAAATCTCAGGAACTGGAAGGAAAAAAACCCAAAGCTCGACTATGACAGCAGTGAGGAGAACATCTCGTAAACAAACGAGAGAGAGACTCCTATTCAAAAGCTGCGGGTCCAAAATACATTTAAGACGATCTCTACGGGTACGGAAAAAAACTGTGAGACGGGAACAATCAATCATCTCCAAAATCTCAGATCTGAAAATGTTAAGAGAAGTCAGGAATAGTTCGTCAGTTCTCGACCCTATTTGACATGTCAATTCAAAGTGCACGGAAAGCACACACATCTACAGGAAACCTTCCAGAAACTCATTCAAGGGTTCCTGAACATGACCAATGAGCAAACATCCTGGGTGCGCAAACTAAAATAATATTCAGTAAAAGCCACAAAGGCAAAACGCAGGCTAATGAGACGAGTGTGTGTTTGGAGCATGTGAGCTGTATTTTCCTGTTCAGAGGTCATTCAGTGGGAACAGGACTTATGTTCATGTCTGCTTCAATCCATGACTGATTACAGCTCACCAGCATTACAGCGCAAAAACAACTGCACATGATGTCTGACAGAGATTACTACTACTACTGTGGCGGTACCATAGTATCAGATGGTGATACCACACAACACTGATTTATATATTATGGTTACGGCTGGCACTTTTGTGAGTGAAGTGAAGTGTTCATTGTTTTCCATGTCTAACGACGTTTCCATTTTCAACGCCAAATATAGGCCAATCCACGGACAACTAACAGGCATTAGGACAAACAATCCGTGTATCATTCGTTCGGTCGATTTTTCATTTAATATTGAAAGCAGAAAAATTAGAAAATCGTTTTTCGAGATTTAGACTAGATTTTTCGTTTTTCGTTCAGAGGTAGAAAAATGCCATTTCGGTTTGTTTCTCAAAACAGTATTCCTTCAGTGCGCTTGGAATATAGCACGAGTTGCATGGATTATGTTACGATATGTTACGACACATATTTGCATCCGCTTTAAAAAATAAATAAGTAAAAAGAGCAAATGCGAACAGGACATTACAGTGATTAAGCCCAAAGTTAATGTGGGTGGGGATAATTAACACAGTGTATAGCCTATAACGCATCGAAAGCATTTTGTAATAATAAAGCACATTTTTAAAATTGAACGTATTTGCCAGAAAAATCGCACTGAGTGTAATTCACATGACGCCGGGTCATGTTGAGAGAAAAACATGCGAACATTGCATTGTAGTAAAATCTGCATTTTATTATTAGCATACATTCAGAAAAATACTGGTAAATAAAATACAACATTAACATTACAAACACTATTAACACGTACGCTATGTATGTGTTGGCTATCTAACTTCCCATCATCCTTAAATGAATGGTAGCCATTCAGAAAACAACAAGAATGAAAAATATAAGTAGCCATAATAAAAAATATACATAGAAGCCTAGCCTATATAAAATAGTCTATATATTATGGCATTTATTACAAACAACATTTAGTTTAAACACCAAGCCTAAATTAATTGATTTTAATTGAAACATATCGACGTTGGGCTCGTCGCTCGTGCATCTTTCATTCGGTCCAAGGTTTCCATATTTGCAATGTAACATTTGGATGCTATTATACTATTTATGTAAAGGCTTCGTATTTCAATCCAGTCAGTCCCATACGGCATCTTCACATGCAGAGATATGAGCTTGGAATAACAGCAAGTAGCCTACTAACTTGCACAGCCTTAATATTGTACAACAGACAAATTAAATTAAACCAAACTTTTTACCGGTAGCCTATTTGTTATGTGATCTCGCGAGTCGCCGGTGCTATCACTTAATTTTTTCCTCATTCGAAACAGTAAAATATTTATTTATTTGTGTACATTTAAAATTACTACAAAATGTAATGCCTTTGAAAAATTAAGAAACCAACAGGATGCGCTGCTTTAGCGCGTCTCTGTCTCATTTGAACATCTCTCTGACGCACAACAGAAACATGAACTAAAATACAGCGAATACTGGACGCGCCTACTTTAAAAAGTCAACATTTCGATTATTTGACGTTAAATGCATTATTATATAAGTCACTTTGGAATAAATCACTGCATGTTTCATGATAAACAGTCTATACAGTACGGAAAATATGGTAGGATATAGCAAATTGTTTCGCGGACCCCTTGCACTTTCCTGGACTAAAACCGCTGGTCTACACAGCTCTGCCCCGCCCCGTTACGGGTTGTGTCGAGCCATTCGTTAGTCTGGTTGTTTGATGAGAAAAATATGAAATGTAGCTGCAATAAACGCGTTAAGAATCCGTACAGCTATAGAAGCGCAGGACGTTTATTCTGCTGAGCGGAACTGAGGAAGAACCGATGACGGAATAGTTTGATCTTTGGCTGACCAATCAGCAGAAAAGGGCGTATAATTCCCGCCCACGTGTAGAAATCAAATATTCAAACTGTTTATTCATTTTTCTACCTCTGAACGAAAAATCAAGTCGAAATCTCGTTTTTCTGAAGAAAAAAATGGAAAAACGAAAAATAAGCTGTTTTCAAATTTTTCTACTTTAAATATTAAATCAAAAATCACTGAACGAATGATACACGGATTACGAACGTAAAGAGGGCGTTTGAGACGCACAAGTCAGCAATATTTCTAATAATTTATTGCCGTGAAGTTTCTTGCACAGTGACAAACAGGAGTTCTCGAAAAACAATAAGCAGAGTGGACTGCCATAACATCAATGAAAAACATTACTGCAGGTTTCAACATGGCTGTGTTTACCATTAGAAATGTCACTACCTCCATTTTTTGGGAAAACACCAGCAGCAGCCGACTGAAACTATAGGCGCGTAAAATTGGTGTGAATTTTCTTTTTAGCTTTTGCAACGCTTACTGCATTTTTCAGGATTCTTTATTTTCTTTTTCTGCTTGTTTCAGGGTTCATACACATTTCTACCAATACATTTCCATGACTTTCCCATAACTTTTAAGAAAATATTCAGGACCTTACCTTCCATGTGTATACATGTAAAATAAGAAAAATCCATGTTCAAATGTCAAATCATAGCCTATCTTAACTAATTAACGTAAATCTATATGGTACAAAATAAACACTGACACACCAGTAAATACTGTCTGACCCTAGCAATGGATTAACACACATCAATGGGAGGCAAAAATAAATAAATAAATGAAAAAATAAAAAAGTGTCCAGTGACACTGACAGGAACTTTACAAAGTGGCAGTGCCAGAGACAAACTTTTGGAATACAACTAAGATTTTAAAACCCTAGTATTTACCATTCAACTCATTGGAAAACCATCAATCATTAATAAGATAACATCCCATTTTGAACATTTAATTTCTTTAATTTACACATATACAAACTGCAAATGCCAGACATTCCCCCATGCCAGGGTCAGAAATGTACTTTTCCATTAAGGGGCTCCTTGCAATTGATTTCCAAGAGCTTTTAATTTATTTATAAGTGCAATTTTTAATGATTACCTTTGTTGTCATTTGTCAAACACTTAAAAGTTAACCAATTACTTAAATCAATCAGAATACTAGACTGTTACCAATAGAATTATATAATTAACAAAAGCCATCTTTACACTGCAGAGGTGGAACAGAAGCTGCATCTGAAAGAGCTTAAATGTTTATTTCAGGGTTTTTCCTACATTTAAAAATTTTTGGCGGCCACCAAAAGACATTTTTGTCCCGCCAAAGCAGCCCATCAGTTATTGTGATTTATGATTGAGTGTCAGAGAGAACGATCAGAGAGCTCCTCCCCCACTCGCACGCTCTCAGTCTTCAAAACAAGCATTCTTAGCTTTCTAATATTTCACATATTACGTTAATCAAAATCAAAAGGTCAGAAGACCGAATCCATGTTGCACGTGACGCTATCAGACGAGGTTTTCCTTTAAAGTCGGCATGAAACGGAAGTTGAGATCATCTATTTCTCCTTATTGTGACGTAAATACGAGTGAAACGGCTTCTGAAATTAGAAAAAATGTAGGGCGAGGCTTGATTTCGTCCTTCGGGGTTGGATTGGATCGTTGGAAGTTGGGCGTTGCTAACAAAATGGAGGCAGATTTGAAGTTTGCACTTATTTGTGGAGGAAAAACTTGATCTATCTCTTAAATAAATGTATTTTCTCTCTAAATCTTTTCTACATATGTTACTGAGCATATTTCCTCACTTTTCGCTGGTTTATGCTACAGATTTCACTTATTTTAAGTCTTTTATGGCTTTATTTCTGTAAAGCTTTTTCTCAGCTCTCCCTTATAAGGGGAAGCGCTTTCACACACCCTGCATTCCTCAGTGCGAGCCGTCACGACAAGCTGTTCGTCCGACTATATTGAGTAATTTTTACATAAAAAAAGCTTTTATTTCTCATATATTTCTCTCTATTTGCCTCAAGTCCTTCTTGAAGAAAGTATTATGTACACCGAGAAAAATGCACCTAACCACCATGCTACGATCAGTGACAGGTTTCTGAGAGGCGGTGCAGAAACGAGATGGGGCGATAACCCCGCCCTCGCGCCATAGCACATGACCGGGAAGGAAGAGAGGTTGTTTCGATGGGGGAGGGAAAGTTAACATATTTGATTAAAGATTATAAGGGTAAATTATTTTGTTTTAAATAATGAAGTGCACAGATAAATCAGTTATAGTAAACACTACAATATTAAATATAAAAATACGAATTGTGAAATTTGATTTCATGCCGCCTTTAATTACCGCTGGGTGTGATTTGCGCTCAAAAAACGTCGACTCTTCTCTGACCAGCTGACATGAACCATACTTTCAATAAACGGGAAACATCGGGTAACATTGGGTAAGCACACTTGTGTTCTCATTTCAGATGCGTTCTGAATAAATGATTAAACTGATTCATGAGTTCAGTGTTGGACAGATCAGTTGTTCTAACCAGTCGTTAAAATGATTCGGTTCAAAGGAGTCATTAGGTCGCGAATCGGACATTAGCAGACGCGTTGTGTGTGAATCCCGTCTGTTAGAACATCGCAAAAGATTTGTCAACACACAGAAAACACTTCATAAGCGGATAGGATTTGAACAATTATTAACATTAAGTCACTTACATTTTCGATGCAATATTGAGTGTTTTTGTTCTTTTTCAGCAGCGAAAATAGTTCCAAACAAAGATCACAGCAGAACCATAACGCTTCTCACAGCAACTGAATGATTCAGCGTTTTGAATGAATTGGTTGAATCAAAGATTCAACAATCTATTCATAAACTACTGCCTCATTCCTGAACAAATCAGCCATTTGAACGAAACGACTCACTCATTCAGACGGTCACCTGACGCCCCCTACTGGCATTTTAGTTTCATGCTTAAACATTCTTTCCACCTTTTCTTATTTGTGTATTCATAACATTATTTAACGCAGTTGTAAATTATTTAATTTGATTGGTAACAGCCCTATAAGTGTCTTATTTTAGTTTAATTTATTGATCAAATTTAAGAATATAAAAGGAAAGCTGAAGCATAGCCTATATTTAATAAGCCCTTCATAAAAGGTAAAAAATACCACAAATATGCAGATTTAAATATGTCAAAGCCGATTGAACACTGGTGAGAATATTGCTTCAGAATACATTTTATTTATAACACACAAAAAAAATTGATTGTTTTTTCCGGACAAGCACATTTTTTACTCGGACAAGTGAATGACAGCTTAATGTCGAGCCCTGATCAGCACTAAATTTAGTAATAAAACCGTTATCTATCTATATTTTTACAAAAACATTTGAATAATTTCCAAAATAATAATACATATATTAGAATTTCAAATCCTATGCATCTCCACTGTTGCATTATGGCTACAGTAAACCATGTGTCTGTTTTTGCATAAACACCATCTAAAGAGCCTAAAGAACAAGGATGCGTTTACACATCAAACCAAGCTTCACATCAGCGGAGCACAAGGCCTTCAGTGCTTCTGCAATCTCTCAAAGCAACAAAAGAGAAAGTCAGCAATTAGAGAGCATCTGACACTGGCGGCCGGGTCTCTTCTGGATGAAAAGCAAATCTGCAGAGACCCACAGACCTAAACAATACCTTCCCCGATAGACTCGCGAGCAGATGACACAGAGCAGAGGCTCCTGGGAAAGAACATTTCCACGACACCTGACACCCAGTAAAAACCAGCTGAGTCACTCCCTCTGAGAAAAAGGAGGCGGTGGGGAGAAAAGAGCTGCATGATCAGTGTGGGACAAATGTGTTACAACTACACCACAAGATTTCCTGCACTCGGTGTGTCAGCTTTACAACCGTGCCACACAGCCTCTTAAGCCAATAATCCATCCGTCTCTGAAGTTTCACTCTCAGCGAACAAGTTTTAACGGGACTAGTAAGCTTTTTAAAAACAAGTTTAAACCATGCTCAAACCGAACCCATTCAGAAATAAGCCAATGAGCTGCAGAACTGAAACATTTCCCAGGGAGTGAATTTCATTTGTTTATGCATTTTTTATATGATCGGGATATAGCCAATATGGAAAAAAATATTAATTAGTAAACATTACATTTCATAGGCTATATTTGTGCATTCTCCTACACCTTACATAACCCAGATGTCTCACTCATGCAGACCCATCATCACACACGCATGCACCATTAATCATGCATTAGTGACGATAATATAGACCTTTATCATTTGAATATTGTATAGTTCTGAATATGAAACGGATTACATTTAGCATCATTTTTTACACTAAATTATAATTATAGAGGCCTAACAGTGCACCCTAATGTCGAGTACTTATTGAAATGTAAATACATTAATTCAAGGATCACCTTTTAAAATGGGCCTTAATTATAGCAAATTGATGCAAAACGGCTTCACACTGTGCAATATTAGAAGTAGCACTCAAAATCAACATTAGCCAATATTAAACATAATATACCATTATTACCAACAAAGTTGGTTAAAAATGACGAGGTTGCATTAGACAGTTCATTTTGCTTGTGTTCACTATAAAAAATCTATTTTTCCAAATCCTGGGTTGAGCCTTTTGGGTCATTTTCTGGGGGTTATTTTTTTTTCTCAGTGTTTGGGTAGTTTTTGTGTTACACAGATCCTGGGTCAGACATAACCCAGTGTTTGGGTAGTTTTTGTGTGTTACTCAGATCCTGGGTCAGACATAACCCAGTGTTTGGGTAGTTTTTGTGTGTTACTCAGATCCTGGGTCAGACATAACCCAGTGTTTGGGTAGTTTTTGTGTGTTACTCAGATCCTGGGTCAGACATAACCCAGTGTTTGGGTAGTTTTTGTGTAACCCAGTTCCTGGGTCAGACATAACCCAGTGTTTGGGTAGTTTTTGTGTGTTACTCAGATCCTGGGTCAGACATAACCCAGTGTTTGGGTAGTTTTTGTGTGTTACTCAGATCCTGGGTCAGACATAACCCAGTGTTTGGGTAGTTTTTGTGTGTTACTCAGATCCTGGGTCAGACATAACCCAGTGTTTGGGTAGTTTTTGTGTGTTACTCAGATCCTGGGTCAGACATAACCCAGTGTTTGGGTAGTTTTTGTGTAACCCAGTTCCTGGGTCAGACATAACCCAGTGTTTGGGTAGTTTTTGTGTGTTACTCAGATCCTGGGTCAGACACAACCCAGTGTTTGGGTAGTTTTTGTGTGTTACTCAGATCCTGGGTCAGACATAACCCAGTGTTCAGGTAGTTTTTGTGTAACCCAGTTCCTGGGTCAGACATGACATAACCCAGTGTTTGGGTAGTTTTTGTGTGTTACTCAGATCCTGGGTCAGACATAACCCAGTGTTTGGGTAGTTTTTGTGTAACCCAGTTCCTGGGTCAGACATAACCCAGTGTTTGGGTAGTTTTTGTGTGTTACTCAGATCCTGGGTCAGACACAACCCAGTGTTTGGGTAGTTTTTGTGTGTTACTCAGATCCTGGGTCAGACATAACAACCCAGTGTTTGGGTAGCTTTTGTGTAACCCAGATCCTGGGTCAGACATAACCGAGTGTTTGGGTAGCTTTTGTGTGATACTTAGATCCTGGGTCAGACATAACCCAGTGTTTGGGTAGTTTTTGTGTGTTACTCAGATCCTGGGTCAGACATTTCAACCCAGTGTTTGGGTAGCTTTTGTGTAACCGAGATCCTGGGTCAGACATAACCCAGTGTTTGGGTAGTTTTTGTGTGTTACTCAGATCCTGGGTCAGACATAACCCAGTGTTTGGGTAGTTTTTGTGTGTTACTCAGATCCTGGGTCAGACATTTCAACCCAGTGTTTGGGTAGCTTTTGTGTAACCGAGATCCTGGGTCAGACATAACCCAGTGTTTGGGTAGTTTTTGTGTGTTACTCAGATCCTGGGTCAGACATAACCCAGTGTTTGGGTAGCTTTTGTGTAACCCAGATCCTGGTTCAGACATAACCCAGTGTTTGGGTAGCTTTTGTGTGATACTCAGATCCTGGGTCAGACATAACCCAGTGTTTGGGTAGTTTTTGTGTGTTACTCAGATCCTGGGTCAGACATTTCAACCCAGTGTTTGGGTAGCTTTTGTGTAACCGAGATCCTGGGTCAGACATAACCCAGTGTTTGGGTAGTTTTTGTGTGTTACTCAGATCCTGGGTCAGACATTTCAACCCAGTGTTTGGGTAGCTTTTGTGTAACCGAGATCCTGGGTCAGACATAACCCAGTGTTTGGGTAGTTTTTGTGTGTTACTCAGATCCTGGGTCAGACATTTCAACCCAGTGTTTGGGTAGCTTTTGTGTAACCGAGATCCTGGGTCAGACATAACCCAGTGTTTGGGTAGTTTTTGTGTGTTACTCAGATCCTGGGTCAGACATAACCCAGTGTTTGGGTAGCTTTTGTGTAACCCAGATCCTGGTTCAGACATAACCCAGTGTTTGGGTAGTTTTTGTGTGTTACTCAGTTCCTGAGTCAGACATAACCCAGTGTTTGGGTAGTTTTTGCGTGTTACTCAGATCCTGGGTCAGACATAACCCAGTGTTTGGGTAGTTTTTGTGTAACCCAGATCCTGGGTCAGACATAACCCAGTGTTTGGGTAGTTTTTGTGTAACCCAGATCCTGGGTCAGACATAACCCAGTGTTTGGGTAGTTTTTGTGTGTTACTCAGATCCTGGGTCAGACGTAACAAACCCAGGTGTTGAGTTATTATTTTGTGCTCTCTGCAGCTCTGTCAAATTGGTGCATGTCTTCTGTAAAATACAGGTTTGTGTACATTTTATTTTACCTATAAAAAAAACGTTATTATAGTGTATATCGTTTAATTGTATACAAAGCATCATACAGGGGAGCGATGTGAGTCACCAAAACGAGTGTCGCGTCTGTCTTTTCATGTAATGGAAACTAAAATGTTATGATTTTATTCAAAAATATACAGAATATAAATGCGTAGGATGTTAAATTATGTTCTCAGAACTGTACACTGATTGTTTATGGACAGGTTATGGAGTCGGTCACCACATATTTCGTCTACGAGTGAAACACAGGGCGGCGGTCTGATGTTAGAAGTTCCTCCGCTGAACACGACAAGCTCCAGAACGAGATCCAGCAGCGTTACAGTGGAAACGGGACAACAGAGACTGCTCGATTACACTTGAATTACTTCTAATAGTTTAATTTTCACTTCTGATATTTGTTAAACAAGCTTAAATGTAGGCAATATGTATAAAAAAATCTATTATAAAATTAACCCAACATGTGTTCTGCCCTATATTTACCCAGCCCTTGGGTAAAAAACACGTTTTTTAGAGTGTATTTTCCTAAAGCAAAACTATACTAAAGTCGTCTGCCCCTTCCATGTCTAATATCATCCCTTCGAGATTTCACCTAACTCTGCAGCGGAACCCAAAAATGAAAAATTCAACACCAGGAAACAGCGTTCATTGTTTAGTGTGCACTCTAGGTAGTCGTCAACATTAATATTTCATGGCTTTCTTCCCTCTGAAGTTCTTCGTTATCATGAAACTCTCACATCCACAGGCCTAGCATCACGGAGAGACGTCAAGCTTTCAGCGTTCTGCCCCAGAAACGAACTCCACAGTCACGATTACAATGTGCTGTTTACATCACCCGCATCACAAAATAACCATCAAGGTTATTCTGGAAGTACACGGATGGAGGATTGTACCAGTGCATGCAAACTGCCAACTATTTCAGTGAACTTTGGGGAGCCAAATGACTAGGTTTATTCCTGCCTCCGAGACGTGAGACGAAGGCAAAGACAGGCACACAGAAAGGCAGGGGCCAGAGCCAGGGAATGGAAACACAAACAGAGCGCTCGAAACCCTCCAGCGCGTGACCTCGGACTGCCGTCTCTACTGGGACACCGGCAGTGGAACGACTGACGGGTCTGATTTATTCTCCCACCAGCCCGACCAACAAACCACCCAGTGTGGCATCACTACGTCTACAACTGCACAGGGCAGCATTACTGCTCTGTGTTTCCTCTTGATCCCGGCACGGACAAATAAACTACAGGAACGGCTTTGGAAAAAGAGGAAAGAAGAACAAATATTACAAACTGGATTATTCAAATATTGGACATCGTTTTAATTCTATTTTAATGTGGTAAGTCAGGAAACATTAATGCGTGTATTTCACTCGCATTTGGAATTAAAAGAGATCAGTTCGAGGTGTAAAATCTATTTAGGTGCATGTGTACGAGTACAAAAAGTCCCCACAGGTCCTTACATTTTTTTTAAATATCTAAAAATGGTAAACAAACGTCTTAAATTTGGAAATGGAAAAACAGGAATGGTGCTTAGAGGTTGACCGATTGGTCGGTATTGCCGATTAATTAGCACTGATAAAAATCCATACAGATTGTTTTTCTGTTGTATCCTTTGCTAAAGCGGCTAAAAAGGGTTGGCTGTTATTATACAGTACGAGAGTGGCCTCTAGGGGCGGAAATCACTAACTGTGCGTTCACACCACCGCCGGCGAGAGCGTCACACTTCGCTCTGGCCGCCCTGCCATCGACGCTGTAGAAAGATCTGTGGACGCGCTGCCGCTCTGACGTAGATCGAATGCTTGGTCTTTTTTAAAACTGCATTTAAAGGGGCTGCAAAGCAAACAATCATGTTGATCGGCGTTTGTGCAGACTGACCACAGGTAGGGTATAACTGTATACTATAACCTCATGAGATCATTTAAATGTGAAAGTTTAAAAAAAGCAGATCGATGGAAAGAACTTAACAATTATAGTTACATGTTTGCTAACGAAATAAACCAATTAAAAGCTATTTGTGTGGTGTATAAATAATGTTGCGCGTCTTCTTATCAAACCCGCCGCACCCGCAGTGATCAACCTCTCCTCTATTTTGCTGGGGAACTAATGTGGTCGGAACCAAAGTTTCCAGCACTGCGTTCTCTGGAATCCTCTCAAGCGGAGCACTTCTATATTCCCATTGGTTGCCGCCGAGCCGCGTCACAGCTCATTACCATAAAGTTGACCTGATTCCAACTCTCCTCGACGGCCAAATCGTCCAAGACGCGCCGCGCCGCGCCGCGCCGCTCTCGCCGGAGCTCGCCGCCGGGCTCCCATTGAAAATGAATGACTTCCGGCCACTTTGACGCTCTCGCCGGCGGCGGTGTGAACGCACAGTAACGCCTCGTGGAGTTTGTTTTGACAAACGACATGGAGCGGGACACTTCAGATGCAGATATAAACCACAATGAAATGATACGTTTACAGTTTGTTCACGATTGTTCCCATCTATTTGCATTCGTTATGCAGCGAAGTCGCATATTTAAAGCTAGTGACACGAGAAAGCGAACTGTATTGCCATGCAGCCGACAGAAACATAAATCAGGAACGCATTCGATTTGAGTTTTCTAAAATAGAAATAAATAAAGTGAGAGAGAATACATACAATATACAAGGGCATCTAATTTCAATGCTGTGGCGTTTGTGTAGATAGATATAAATCCAAACAGTCATGCTTAAAGATGGCCATCTTTATAATGAAATGGTAACACTTTACAAGTCCATTTGGTAACATTAAAAGGTTAGTTCACCCAAAAATGAAAATTAGCCCATGATTTACTCACCCTCAAGTCATCCTAGGTGTATAGGACATTCTTCTTTCAGACGAATAAGTAAATTGGAGTTATATTAAAAAAAAAAAAGTCCTGGCCAATCCAAGCTTTATAATGAAAGTGAATGGCTGTGTCGTTTATGAAGTCCATAAAAATGCATCTATCTATCATATATTCGACTTCGCCGTAGTTGAATTGTGTACCGCTGACTGCCAGAAGTTAGTTATTTTAGTCTATAAAGTTTTAAATATGGATATTTGTCTTACACAAACGCACCACTTCGCTTCAGAAGGCCTTTATTAACCCCACAAAGCCATGTGGAGTTATATGATGGATAGATGCACTTTTATGTCACTGCCATTATAAAGCTTGGAGGAGCCAGGACTTTAATATAACTCTGATTTTATTTGTATGAAAGAAGAATGTCATATACACCAAGGATGATGGGAGTAAATCATTGGCTAATCCGCTGATATCAGTGCACATATATTTACAGTATGGCAAAGGGACAGGCAGAAAACGCTGCAGATGAAGACCGGAACGTAATCCAGCAGCACATCTCCAAAACAAACAACAGGAAACTGCAATCGAATCTTCAGAGGTAAACGGTTTACAAATGGCCAAATATTCTCTGAACAGAGCCACAAAACCTGCCAGGAGTCAAGACACGGACAAATCAGAGTGCCACTTCCTTGGTGGCCATGAACATTAAGGCCAGAAACACACAGCCATGGTATAACATGCATCATGGTTACATGTAGTCATGGTACAAGTCAACAATTTGAAGACAATTCATTTGATAACGGCTGCTTTGGAGAGTAGCATGTTTGCCGACAAGGTTAGAGGATGACAGTAACTGTTTGAAATGCAACATTTTACAAAGGCAAGGATGGAAACCTACCTTTCCTTTTATTTGACCATTTTGAATAAAATAAAATAAAAAAAAAATCACTTATGCTTCATGCATATACAATACTTTAGTTTTCGGTCTTGAGGGCGATCCAATTAAGCCGTGTTTTCAACGCGGGAACTAGGGACTTTGGGGTGGTACTAAATGAAGTTCTGGGTAAGGATTTCCCCCTCAAAACGGCCCTGCTTGCGATGTAGTACTTTTTCAAAGTTCAGGAACTTTCGCGGGTGGGACTTGTGCGCTGAACATGCTGATTGGTTGAGCTCACCCAGCATTTTATTTCAACCTAAAAGTCAGTTGCGGTGCGTGCAGTAAAAGTTTTTTGCTATTCGAATCAACAACGAAGTTTAAAAATACGACCGATGGACCGACGACGAGGTTCAGGCTTTATTAAGTGTATTTGCGGAGGACGAAATCCAGTGGGCTCTGGAAAGTCGTACGCAGTCCTGCGTCACCGGACTAATCTTCACGGTACTTTAGACCGCGATGGAAACGCAGACAGCAACAGGTCTGAGGGAAAAAGAGTTCCTGGGACAAATTGTTCCGGGTAATTTCGGTGGAAACGGGGCTTTAGTTAGAGTTCATTACTAGTTTACGCTAATGTCCACTACAGCACCGGTTACAACCATGGTCTTGTGTTGAATTATGAAATGATTTGCCATCTGACACATATGCAACAAAGTACAATAATAAGTTTGCGATATGATACAAAACTTATAATGAAAAATTAATCATTCACTCGCCATTCCAAACAACTTTCTTTCTAGAAAATATTTAGAAAATGTTTCTTTGTCTAAATAATGATTCATTTCAGTAAGTTGTACTGTCTTTTTCAAACCCTTAATGTTTATTCATGTTTATTTGGTGCTGTGACTAGTAGTAAAGCGGAAGAGATGATCGGTACACGTGCCACTTGAACTGAGCCACTACAGCAATCGGTCCCGACATTATTAAACAGCCACAAAACTACATTTATTTATGAACTTAAAAGCTGAAACTTGTTTCATGTCAAAAGTAACCTGCTTTTTTGGCGCGTTATCAATGTCCTCTTTGTTCTTGCCTATATATAATGAAAGTCAACATGAACCAATCATCAGCTACGTTTATATGCAACCAAATAATTCATTAGCAATAGGATTGATGGTGAAATCGAACTGAAAAGCCCTCATGTAAACACCTTAACTGATTTGATTCGACCTGAACAGCATTTTCGATTGGAAGGGGTGGTGTAGACCTGAAACTATCAAGCTTGTTTCTGCAACAGAATAAAACATTTAAAACTTAATTGTCTATTAATTGACTTTTTCTCTCACAATTGTGAGTTTAAATCTCGCAATTCTTACTTTTTTCACAGTATTGCAAGATATAAACTCTTTTCACATTTCCGGGTTTCTCCGAGCGGAAGTCATTATAGTTGGGTTAACTTTTATATTTTATTTTATTTTTTTATTATGTTTATTTTTTTGTTAAGGCTGTCTGGGTGGAAGAAGTTGAGAGACAGGGGAGCGATAAATCGAAATCCCTCCAGCGCGAGGACGATCCGTTTAGATCTGCTCTGACGGATAGATCTGTATAGCCTTGGTGGTGAGAGGAAGGACCGTGTAGATCCGCTCTGACGGTCAAACAAAGTCGAGATAGCCCTGGTGTTCCTGTCCAGGAAGATTTGTCTGCAAGGGTACAGTCTAAACGCACAGTTACCTGACAAATATTTTTTTTTGAGTACTCCCTCCAATGCGAGGAAGACCCGTTTAGATCTGCTCTGACGGGTAAAACATCTAGAGAACGCCCTCAAGTTAGGCCAGGAAGATTTGTCTATAAGGGTACTGTCTAAATGCACAGTTACCTGACAAATTAAAACTTACAATCAGCTAGACAAAAACAGCAGACTCTCTTTCGTTTTTAAATCCTTTAACAAGAAATCCTGCAGGTCATAAAGAACTTTGTTTTTCCACCTCCAAGAAAGGACGAGTGCTATCCATTATCCGCTCCTTGTTTACCTAAATCCCAGGTAAAAGGTGTAATTTTCCTTGCTTTACCCGAGGCAAAAAGCCATGTGCTGACTTTGAAAGAGACTTTAAATTATATGCATCTGTGGTGAAATTACTAGATTTTCGCATGCAAACAATGCGCTGTCACTTTAATTCAGCGTGTCCAGCACAGCAAAAATAGACTCATGCGGAAACGATCGCCGCACTGCTGCAGATGCACCGCTCCTGGAACGCACTAAAGGACCGAATCCGCGTGCAGTGTGAAAGCTCTAACTGGAAACAATGGATACGGAAAATACGCACTGCAAGCAGAGTATGTGTGAAACAGCCATTAGAAACACCTTCACAGCAGCGGTAACTTGTTTTTTTGTAATTTGATGCAAAAGTAATTTAAATACAAAGTATTAGTGTTATAAATGTACATAAATGTTTTTTTTAAATACACAACTTTGCAGGATTTAGGATATTGATGACCGTTAAAACACGGAAGGGTCTATTGTGAGAAATTGTATTTCTCACAATTCTGACTTAACTCGCAATTGCAACTTTATATCATGCAATTCTGAGATAAAGTCATAATTGCAAGATGTTAACTTGCAATTGTGAGAAAAGAATCTGAGATAAAAAGTCGCTATTAAAAGTAACACGCCAACTTTTTGGGACTTTAGCTTATTCCCCGTATCCCCCAGAGTTAGATAAGTCCATACATACCATTCTCATCTCCATGCATCCCATAACTCTGTCTGACACACTCACTACTAGCCTAGCTTAGCACAAAGACTGGAGGTAAATGGCTCCAGCTAGCCTACTGCTCAATAAGTGGCAAAATAACGCCAACATTTTCCTATTTACATGTTGTGATGTGTAGAGTTACATCGTGTACTAAGACCGACGGGAAATTAAAAGTTGCAATTTTCTAGACCGATATGGCTAGGAATTATACTCTCATTCCTGCGTAATGATTAAGGAACTTTGTGCCATGAGTGCAGCGGCGCAATGATATTATGCAGCACCTGATAATAGTCCCCAGCGCTCTCTGTGCAAGCAGGTTGTCACGTTGTGTAGCGGACCCTGTCCGAATGATGGCCAGACTTTACTGATGTTTCATGGAGTTTATTGAAACTGTTTGATCTCCAAAAAAAATCACTGTAAGAGCTGAACAAATAAAGCAAAGAAGTGCGCATTAACACCTCGTACACAAACTCTCTCTCTTCATAGCATTATCATTAACATACAGAGAAATACACAAAAATACTCATTACAGATGACAGTAAACAAGAACATACACACCTTATGCCTTTTCGGGGGGTGCTTAACAAACTGCAAACTTTAAATCTGCCTAACCACTCCGATGAACCGCGAGCTCTCACTATCTTTCCGTAGACTAAAACATCCGTCAAAATTAAAGTCCCTACTTATTAAGACAGATAATGCAGACCTTAAACCTATTTAAACAGACAGAAATGTCAAAAAATGTACACAAAATACAAATTATAAGATAAATCACAATGAAGTCTGTTACACGTTGGTTATGTTGATGGAAGTTAGCCTATTATCAGGTGCTGCATAATATCATTGCGCCACAGCACTCATGGTACGGCAGTAAAGTTCCTTGATCATTACGCAGGAAAGAGAGTATAGTTCCTAATCATATCGGTCTAGAAAATCACAACTTTTAATTTTCCGTCAGCCTTAGTACACAATGTAACTATAGCTATACACATCACAACATGTAAATAGGAAAATGTTGGCGTTATTTTGCCACTTATTGAGCAGTAGGCTAGCTGGAGCCATTTACCTCCAGTCTTTGTGCTAAGCTAGGCTAGCGGTGGGTGTGTCAAAGAGTTATGGCACGCACGGAGATGAGAATGGTATGTATGGACTAATCTAACTCTGGGGGATACAGGGAATAAGATAAAGTCCCAAAAAGTCGGCATGTTCCTTTAACTTTATTTTTTATTCTGTGGCGGAAACATAGCCTGGATGCACAGCCGAACTTAGCCCCGCCCACAAAATTTGAGGTCGGAAAGTTTGGTCAGGACTTGATTCGTTCAAATCAATCAAATCAAAACCAATCAAATTGTCCGGGCGGGCTTTATACGATGATGGGCAGATGATCAACAGTAACGTAATCATCCACGTCACCAAAGAGCGCTTGGGTTGAATTTGTTCTAATCCTAAACGGAGAACTTGTTCGTATATGCATTCACCTTTATTTCTCTCAAAAATGATGATCGTGTTGGTAAGTACTCCATGTATCCTTAAATTATTAAAGATCGTTTACTCTCATCTTCTTCTTCTACTTCTTCCAGCGTGTGTGCAGTTGAGTTCTGTTGACAACTATGCGTCGCTCAACATACGTCACTTACTCCGTTGCTCTGATTGGCTGTAGGTCCATCTAATTGAGTACGGAGGGATTTTCGCCCCATAAATCACAGCCCAACGGAGCAGCATTAGACTCAAATTCAGACTAGAATCTGAGTATGACGACGTCAGGCAAGCGGAAATGAGCTTCCTTGAAACAATTCGATCAAGTGGAAAAAATTAAGCACTTAAGTGCTGTTAATGCTACCATTTCATTAAATCAGATTGTTTTTTACTGCGCACATGCATAGTGCCGTGAAATCTTATGAACGTGCATGTGTTTATTTATATCTTTCAAAATTGGCAACTTTACTAAATATTTGCAAAAAATGCTCTTCTAGCTTTTATTTTAGATAAGACATGAAAGTCTGTTGGGCACTGCCTATGCACTATTTTTTGCAATGCATGTAATGAAAGAAATGTCAAAATATACAAATCAGATTGGATTCTTTCCAATTGATGAAAATGTGTGCATGTAAACCGTGTGAAGAAAGAAAAGTCATGAGTACACGAGGGCTAGTAAATCATGAAAAATGACAGCATTGTAATATTTGGCTGCACTTTCCCTTTAAATTCGAGAGAACAACTCAGAGACAAAAAGAACATGACGAGCTAGAAATCTCAAATCACTGAGGGTGCGACTATAACTACTAAAGAATCTTAGAAATGGACAGTGTGAAATTTCTGCCTGTTCCTGTATGATGCACATATGGTACATATTATCCATAAGAGTCCAAAATCACAAAACCATTTATGCCCACATCTGCTATTTCTACAAAAAGAAAAAAATCCCCAGGACCATTTTTTAATAATAAAGGTGCTGCTACCCTCAGCATGCTCTGCAGTCTGCTATTCAACCTCTGCAATGCATCACAAGACAATAACCCTCAAAAACACCATTGAAACGCAGTAATGCATTTCTAATATAACCATCGCATGTTATAAACGGCTTCATTTTAACATGACCCCATAGGTACAATACAGCAGCACCATACTTGATTAAATGCTTTTATAAAACTCATAATAAAAATATTAACAGCACAAAAATTCATTAAAGACTTATTTTATTAGGCGAATTCATTAACAGGACTCATTACTCCAGAGGGCAATAGAGTTTCCTTCAGATGCCCGTGTCGTTAAATCGGATTCGCTATTATCCAGGTATCTACCTACAAACAGAAGGAGGTCTAACTAATTTAAACAAACTGGCTCAGCAGGATTCTGCTCAAATTATTGCTCTGAAAGATAAAAGAAGATAATGTATGCTATCGCGCCCTTTTCAGCAATGTTGCGATACTCAAAGACATAAAAGGTTAACAAAAATTGCACTAATTTTGGTATATTGCATTGGGGGTGGAAATGAATAGGCTTGGACTTGGTGCTGGTAACCCAAAGCACGGGACAATGATGACAGAATAAAAATATTCATGATTCTGAAGCTGAAAATACATTATTTTAGACGGATATGCTTGCACTCTTGTCACTGACTAGATATATTTTAAATAATTCAGGCCACTGTTAAATGCTAACAAAAGACATTTGGCATTATCAGGACCCACTATTCCATTATTATACATTATATTCAACATTATATATAAATATAGGCCTTTGTCACGACAACTACTTTTTGTTTCGCGATATATCGTCCCAGAAATAATTGCGATAAACTATATTATTGTCATTTTAAGACTATTTTATGCCACTGAATATATAATCCTAATATAACAGCATAATAATACAAGTAGACCTACACACTTTCAAATGACAACCTTTTAATTCTTTAGATAATGGAAATTAAGGGTAAAAAATATATTATCCTAAAAATAAATACTATACTATCCTATAGTAAATAAACATTTCCCCTTGTGAAACGGCTTTAACACGCGTTGACATGTATAAGTGCACAGGGGAACAGGGGATTGCGCGCTTTGAAATCGAGTCCACTTGGGCTTATTCTTCCAAACTGGCAGTAGTTGTCAGGAAAACACTATAACGCCTCAAATGACACCTTTTTTTCACCTGTCGATAACCACTCTGAGTATGAAGGAACTGCCCGAAACCACTTTCGCCTCCATCACGAGATGACAGCACAATGTAAAATGTTGGTGGGTAATTCCACGCAAAAATGTCACATCCATAACGCCAACTAAATACCATGGCATTGTGTTGGTGTTATGGATGTGACAGTTTTCCGCGGAATTGCCCTTGTGACATTCATTATCATGTAAACATAATGGCCGATATATTGCATCACAAATTATTATTGAGGTCATGTACATATATTGTGCGATATATCCATATATTTATTATTGCGACGGGCCTATATATATATATATATATAATTAGTTTAATGTAGTACTGAAACTAAAACTCTGAACTGAACTTGATTTTTTTCCTCACAGCGTAATTTTAATCCACAATACATATTGTTGCATTTTTATATTGCGATATATTGTGACATGATATATTGTTACACCCCTACAAAGCATACTTGCAATGCAATGTGGACTGGAAATATCTTTTAAATGGTTAATTTGTTTATACTGAGGATTCCTGACAGTCGGAAGTGTATATAAAATCATGAATACAGGTAACCGAGTCACTGATAATGAATTTTATGGTTAACCGCAGCCATTTGAGATCCAAAACTGAATTTAAAAATCCAAAATTAAGACTAAATAAAGATTTTACACCATAATGCAGTTTTACCATCATGTTTCTGACATGTGCAGGCCCACAAAACATCTCGAGGCATAAAAAAAAAAAATGAAAGCTTGTTATTCACCAAGTTTTATAAATTCACAATCCATTCCGAACAATACTGCCGATTTTCCATAAAATGAGTGCACAAAAAGATAAACTCTGCAGATTCTGTATGTGTCATGGTAGTACCTTTACCATAACTATCATATTTTTCCATATAGTGTAAATATCAAGGTGCAAATATTCAGTACCATGGTATATTTCAAAGTAGCATGGTATCCAATCCCTGTACCATAGTACTACCACTGCAGTGTTTTTATAACGTGTAAAGTCACCGCTTGCACAATTTCTCGACAAATGAAATGCTGGTGTTAGAGAGAATTTTCCATTTACTGTGTGACAGAACATAATAGATTTTTAAGCTATTGTCTGATACAGTAAGCACACGGTTTACACATAATACAGAACAGAGGACCACAGTGAAAGCAATCATAGCACGCGCAAATCTCTGTAATGCGGCCTCTGTTTACTTACGAAGGGGCTGGCTTTTGTCCGTCTATAAATACTGTAATACACAACATGAGTCCTGCTGTTAGCACCAACATATTCACTTCTAGAAGGGCAGACCTAGAAACGACCTTCCCAAAGTGCTTTGGATTAATTCAGACGTTACTAGAAGGGAAACAAATAGACACATAGGTCTGAGGACTTGCTCGGTTTTTCACAGAGGAAGTGTCGCAACAGAGTTCAGCCGAGTGCCAAAGATCTGCTTGGTGATGCATTGGAGAAAGTTTATGTGTGAAAAGAAAGATGTTGAGTTGGCGTTGTGCTCAATCTTTCGAATAGCATGCTACCAACCATACTACTCATACTAAACACACACCGCATGTCTCTAGACGTGCAGAGGAAAAGAAAGCGAGCACGGCTTTAATGTTATTGCAAAGACACACTCTAAGAAGTCCCGTGCGTGAGTCACGAACAGCTGCTACAAATGAAAATCAGGAAACACATCGAGTAATGGATCCAGCAGAGACAGTAAAGCTTTATGCAATAGAAAGACACAATCATTCACTTCATGCTCTTCTGACTATCTGCACTGGGTGCAGCAGAAGAGCAATTTTATCGAATTATAATCATAAATAGAAAACTGGATGCTGTTTGGATTGTGATCGGCATCGGCCATGAATCATCCCTAGTAAAATTGTTCATACTAAAAAAACAAAAGCATAAAGTACTTTCTTCATCGCACTTAAATAAATAGTGTAGTAGCTACAGTACAGCTTTAGAACGGTAAAGTGCCCCATATTGATTTTCCATCAGTAGTTTAAATACAGAAAAACGTCTACATTTATGTAAATGAGGACATACCATACACTTGTTTCAGTATTTAATGCTATGTCTTAGAGCTGGGCGATAAGGGCCAAAAAAAATGATCACGATATAATTTTCCATATCAGTCGATATCGATAATTAGCACGATAAATCTTTATTTCTTTCAAGTTTAAAGGCACATTTTTGCTCCTGAGTGAAAGATGTAGAAAACGGTTAATTGTGGTTTTAAACGATCCTTTATTGTCAAAACATGACAAACACTTCACAAACAGGTGAACAATTTATCAAAACTGAGGTAGATTTATTTATTACTAATAAAATCGATATTAATAGAGTAGATTATAATTAATATAAATAGAATATATAAAATAAATATCTATAGTAAAATCTAGAACTGAAATTATATAACATTTGGCTCTGCTGACTGCAAATGCAAAGTTAAAGTGCTTTATAGATAATGTTTGTCAATAAACAAAAAAATCTTTAAATAAAATAAATAAATGAAAAATCTTAAAATGTGGTCTGCATTTTTTACACTCTATATATCAATAATATAGTTATATATACTTCATTAAAATAATTGTGCAAGTAGTAAAACAATAAAAACGCAAAGCGGGCAAAAAATGTGTTTTAAGTTTAGAAACATTTTGAGTCCCCCCTCTCTTGCCTTATAGTGGATTGGTCCACCGTGCACCTCAACGACACACACACACACACACACACACACACAGCGGTGGGCTGGGAGAGAGTACAAAGTTCAGTAGCTGTGGAACTCCAGTAAGAGCTGTCAAGTCTATTTTATTCACTTTAAACATCAGATGAAATTATTTTATTTCTCTTTTAATACAGGCAATGCTGAGTTATTAATAAATCACCAAAGTGGAGGATAGCCACACAGACAGGACACTGACATACAGCGCATTCTCTTGTGTCTTGTCGCGCTTAGAAGCATTTACATGTATAAGTGCGTGATCATATAATGTAACGCTCGACAAAAATGGATATAAAACGCTGGAAATTATCGCGGCCGGAAAAAATAGAGCTTTTTTTTATCGTGCGATTAATTGATTTATTGACTATGGCGACAGGCCTACACGTAAGCATTATATTGAGTATTTATCGAACTGTTGTTATCGTTTTAATAACGATGCAATAATTATCGTTATCGTTTTAATCGCCCAGCCCTACGTCTACATTAATCTGGATACATTTGAAACAATGAAAAAGCTGTCCGTCCACACTAACGTTTAATAATTTTCCAAAGGTTTCTCATCCTCACTGAAACGTCTGAAAATACTACATTTACTTGTATGCGTAAATCTTCATAAAAGCTCTGACATGATAGAGACGGAACAGGTTCTCAGGATAATTTATTTAGCAAAATATCTCAAAATATTAAACTAAATCCACCAGTAGGTCGTGGCAAATCACTGGCTGAATCCGAAATCGCCCCCTATACACTTAGATAGGGCACTATTTGTAGTGGTGTCCAAAACCATAGTGGACATTATTGAGTGCACTCATTCAATCCCACATTGCACCGCAATGATGCTGTACACACAGCAGCTGTCCGAATTTCGCTCACTTGTTTTCATTCACTCCTTCGAGTGAACTGTATTAGTGGACTAAAGTAGGGAATAGTGGTTGAGGGTTTAGGGGGCGATTTAGGATTGAGTGAGTCAACTCATGATTCATTCATTCAATAAAAAAAGCAAGTCATTGAATCATTGACTCTCCCGATTCGCCACAGATTTGTTCACCAACACAACACGGCTATGAGATGCACAACAGTTCTGCTGTGGCTTTAGTTGGAACTATTATTTAGTTGCAAATAGAGCAAACAATATTGACAATACTTTGTTAAAAATGTAGACTACGTCACTAAATATGACTTTGTTGTTTCGTTGAACTGTTGTATAAAATGTGTGTAATCGTGTGGATGTTCGGGAAAAAATTGCATTCGTTCTCATATTAAAAACAAAAAAGTCTCTGCATCGAAGAGAGTTTGAGTCTTAAATTGATCTCGATGCACAGTCTGTGTCTATATTTGTTTGTTAAACCCCACTTTTAAAAGGTACACCGAACGACAGTAATAGCGTGATTGGCTAAGGCAGCACACTCTGTAGGCAACCTATCATATGGATGCAGTCAGTTTTGACCGCAAAAGATGAGGAAATTTGATTGAATGTCATGCATTTGACCTTAAGGCACTACCTTGTTCTGGTTTTTACACTACACTCTAACAAAAAAAAAAGGTTCTATATGGCACCAAAAATGGTTTTTCGTCGTAATCATAGAGGAACCACTTTTGGTGCTATATAGCTCCATATCTTAACATGTTCTGTATATGGTAGCGGTGCAATATAGCACCTTAGTTAGCGGTGCTATATAGCACCTTAGTCAAAGAACCGGTGAAGAACCTCTGAAGAACCACTGAAGAACCTCTGAAGAACCGCTGAAGCACCAAAATTTGGTGCTATATAGCACTTAAAAAGGTTCCCCTATGATTACGAGCCAAGAACCATTTTTGGTGCCATATAGAACCTTTTTTTTTAGAGTGTAGAGACTGCATTTTGCCTGTTAGGATAGAATTAAACAACATTTTCTCCTCTGTCACACCACATAGTTTTGGAACCAATGCTATAGACTAACCCAAACACATACTGCACTCCTACAAGAACATAAAAATAAAACTCGTTTATGTATGATTAGTAAATGAGCTCTTCCCCAAAAAGGAGGATTGATATACTTTGGGGACAAAATTTGTTTCAGAAGTGGGCTAAATCTAAGTAAACCCACCTACACACAACACACACACACACACACACACGTTGGACGGCATGTGAACAGGGCCGCGTGAAACACGGTAACCTGATCTAGTGACTGCAGAGGAGGGCAGACATGCTAAGAATAGAGTTTCTACACACAGCACACGCTCACAGCGCACATGTGGACGCCATAAAATGTATTTTGATGTGTAGTAGTGAATGAGCACTAATATGAGAGTGTGTGTGGGTCTAAATGACACGTTGACCCAATCACACTTTCGCATTGTAAAGAGGCGTTTGTCATCTTGCGATGGGAATTTTTAGAAAATGCACTTATTTTTTTTTTTTTATGACGTGTTCACAGTTTCAAATTCAAAATTACAATGTATATGAAGATCTGATACACTCATATATAATATATATATTAACACATTCAGAGTTGGTGTTAACATTTTATTTGACATTAGCATATATAATGTGTAATCTTATTCTATAGAGAGAAACAAATCATTTGTAATATTACAAGAAAATTAAATAATTTGCTTTACCTCTTAAACAACTAGATGCTATTGAATGACGTTAATCAAAAGACAATTCACCTTTTAGGAATTGTTTTAACAAACTTCCCAATTGCAATCAATTCCCAAATGCTAAAATCAAGTGCTACATTTCTTTCTCTAGTAAAATGGGTTGCAAATGGACAAATCCAGATTTTAAAGGATTAGCTAACTAATATGTATTCTAATGCAGAAACACTCTTCGATAAGGTTTAATTATTATTTGTTAAGGTATAGACAATGCATTTTTCAGCATTTATTAATATGGGTTAAGTAGATTTTCTACATCTAATAACACATTTTTAACATTTCACATTGTATAAATTAACATTAAAACTTGGTGAGCAAACATGAATTAATAATGAACAATAGTAGGTTTATAAACAACATTAACTTCGATTAATGATGTAAAAAATATTAGTTCAAGACAACTAATGCATTAACAAATTAAACCTTACTGTAAAGCATATTGAGCATTATCAAATTAGCCTAAATATTTAATAAAAAACAAGTAGTACATTTAAATAAAAATAAAAAAAGAGTCAGACAATAGAGTTTTAAGGAACTCTAGTGGTGATGTGAGAAGCGAGTTTGTAAGAAAGTTTAAAGTTTAATCTTAACTGTTGGCGTGTAACGATACACTCGTGTCACGATTCGATACAAATCGAAACCCACGATACGATACAACATTAAATCTCGGAAATCTCTCAGGTTTCATTAAAAATATCTTCATTTGTGTTTGGAAGTAAAACGAACATCTTATAGGTTTGAAACGACATGAGGGTGAGTACATGATGGCAGAATTTACATTTTTGGGTGAATTACATAAATACAGTAAGATGAGCCATGGATAAAACAAAAATCATATCGTTCACATCAACGATACATATAGTCATGTTTTTATATCATGATATCTTGATATAAAGATGTATCGTTACTAGGGGTGTAACGGTACACGTATTCGTATTGAACCGTTTCGGTACAGGGCTTTCGGTTCGGTGCACGCGTGTACCGAACGGTTATGAATGTAATCTTTAACAGTTAACAGTCGGCTTGTTGTAAGCGCGGAACACACTTCAATCCGAGTTCTCACACGAACATATTAAGTATTCAGTCCATTTTATCACGAAATTCAAACGATAAATGCCGTTTTGACGCTCTATGTGGCGTGACTGGTCCCTGATCACAGTTCAAGCGGCCGCGCGACGCGCACGCGCGTGAACGCGATCATCTGTGAAGGCGATCGATCATCTCTTCCTAAAGATTCAAGAATAAACATGAATGACGATCTGAAGGTATGCTGAGGATACATTACAACTTACTGTCATGCATATATGTGGTGTATTCGCTATATCAGTGTTTCAACGGCGGAAAGACGTCAATATAACTGCTGTAAACGAAACAATGTCATGTAACGTTAGCATCACATTTACCTCAGGAGTCATTCAGTGTCCACAGAATTATATTCACTAGAGAAATCAACTCTTTCACTAAATATATGCACTATATTAGCCGTTATATTCATTATATTCTACTGAACCTGTTAGTGATGTCTTGATTATTTCATGCATGTTAAATAAACCTGTCATGAAAATGACAAACACTGTATATAAATTATTATATTTCAACAACGATTTGGAGAAAAAAACTATTTTATAATTAGATTTAGGAGTTAATGCAAAAACTGCCTTATGTGAAGTTTACATATTTGCACACAATGTGTTATTTGAGTGTTGATTATTATACCTAAAAATAAATAGCAACTGAATTTAGGCTAATAGTTTGGGCTCTGTTGTGAACCTTTAATATTAATGTACAAGTAAGGGCTCCCTATATAGTTTACAGAAATATCTTAAATAAACTTTTAGATATAATTTAATTCATTCAAGGACAGACACTTTTCCCCCCAGTAAACCACTGTTAAATATAAAAAATAAATAAAAAGCAATTTTGTAAATCTGCTGTACCGAACTCGTACCGAACCGTGACTTCAAAACCGAGGGACGTACCGAACCGTCAGTTTTGTGTACCGTTACACCCCTAATCGTTACACCCCCAACTAAACTGACAAAATTATTTGGTTTACGTTTTCTGCATTTGGGAGCATTTTTCTGCTGCCTTCACATGCTATCCGAATCATCGAAAATACAGTTTCCTTGTAAAAAATTGGACATCTCTCAAGTCGTATCAACCACTCGCGATCATTTTTAAACCCCAAGTTCCCGAGTTGGGCGGGCCATAAACTTTAAACATTGCTGATGTGACTGGTTTTCGTATTAGTTTTTCCCTCAAGAACAGCTTCATTGCCTCATCTTGCCATTAAAGTAAAGCATATTATGATTAATTATTTGAAGTGTATTGTATGTTTTATACACACTGAAAAAATATTTGACTGAAATTCCAGAATTTGGACAGCGCAGTGAATGTTTGTATGGTTGTCAATGAATGGGATGCTAAATATAAATTTTGAATTTGATACAATTTTCCCAATAAATAAATAAAACAAAAAACTTGAAATGCAACAAGCTCATAAATCACTGGACATTTCCAATAGCGCGTAAAGGCAGCATAAGATCTCTAGTGCTGTTTTAAATGTGAAGTCGAGATGTGATTGGCTACTGACAAAGCCATGCTTCCAATTACAGGAAAGCATTTTCCATTCTGGCATTTACCAACACACGACCTCAGACACAAACACACATATTTTACAGTGTATAAGCGCATAAATCACACACAGAATATTACACCGATTAAAATCACAAAATGTGCTTCCGAGATTTCAGAGCATCTTTAGGGAAACAGAGAGTCGCAAACACACTCACACACCCTTAGCAAGCCTAGATTTACGTCTCAGGCCCGACTGCTATAACAACATTGTCTAAATGTCCCGCTGTCATTGTCCCAGTAAATTTGCTCCGATTCACCCAACCTTCTGCTGAAACCATACATTTTAAAAAAAGGATAAAAACACTACAACAAGAGCTCCACACAACTGAGGTTCGTAATCCCTGATCAACACAATAACCGCAGCACAACCTCAAGAGTGACACAACAGAACAGCACTTGATGTCAGAGCGAGCGGTGAGTCACGGCCAACATCAGTATTCAATATACTGCAGTCAAACATTTCTCTGTGCCACAAAAACACTTCCTTATTTCTCCTTTTTGTCTATTCTGCAAAACTTCAAAATAACAGACCACAGGAACATTGGAATTAGTGGACAAATTGAATAAATACATAGAAGACACGCGTGAACACGATTACATGGATGTTTTTAGGAAAAGCTCAGTTCCAAACCCTAGACGTATAGTCGTTTACTTCCTAAACAGGCAGCATCATTTTAAGTGACCAATTTAAAATGCTAAGCAGATATAACTATATAGTAGGCGAAAAACTGTATGTGAGATGACGTCTGAAAACATTCATAAAACAGTACACTGAAAAAAAATGTGTAGAAACGATTTTAACTCAGAAATTGCACAAATAATTACTAAGAATCGGCAAGTAACACTTTATAACTCCATGAGGGCATGGGAGAGGATTGGTGAACGCCATCTCAGCTAAAATATCACTTGCAAATTAATATTTTTTGCCACAAATGCAACCATTTTAGGCACAGTCTGGAGACCTGTATGAGATTTCTTTATTCGCAAAGTAGGGGTGGGTGATATACTGGTAGAAATTGATCATGTGACGTTGGTCACGAAAGCTTATTGCTCATCTCCAAATCATTGAATTCAGGTGTTCCAATCACTTCATGGCCACAGGTGTATAAATCAAGCACTAGGCATGCAGACGCTTCTACAAACATTTGTGAAAGAATGTGTCGCTCTCAGGAGCTCAGAGAACTCAAGCGTGGTACCGTGATTGGTTGCCACCTGTGCAATAAGTCCATTCGTGAAATTTCCTCACTACTAAATATTCCACACTCAACTGTTAGTGGTATTATAACAAAGTGGATGCAATTGGGAACAACAGCAACCCAGCCACGAAGTGGTAGGCCACGTAAAATCACAGAGTGGGGTCAGCGCATGCTGAGGGTCACAGAGCACAGAAGTCTACAGAGTCAACAGCTACAGACCTCCAAACTTCATGTGGCCTTCAGATGAGCTCAAGAACAGTGTGTAGAGCTTCATGGAATGGGTTTCCATGGCCGAGCAGCTCATCCAAGCCTTACATCACCAAGTGAAATGCAAAGCGTGGGATGCAGTGGGGTAAAGCACGCCGCCACTGGACTCTAGAGCAGTGAGACGTGTTCTCTGGAGTGACCAATCACGCTTCTCTGTCTGGCAATCCCATGGACGAGTCTGGGTTTGGCGGTTGCCAGGAGAACGGTACTGGCCTGACTGCATTGTGCCACGTGTAAAGTTTGGTGGAGGGGGGATTATGGTGTGGGGTTGTTTTTCAGGGGTTGGGCTTGGCTCCTTAGTTCCAGTGAAAGGAACTCTTAATGCTTCGGCACACCAAGACATTTTGGATAATTTCATGCTCCCAACGTTGTGGGAACAGTTTGGGGTCCATAAAGACATGGATGAGCGAGTTTGGTGTGGAGTCCTGACCTCAAGCCGATAGATCACCTTTGGGATGAATTAGAGCGGAGACTGCGAGCCAGGCCTTCTCGTCCAACATCAGTGCCTGACCTCACAAATGCGCTTCTAGAAGAATGGTCAAAATTCCCATAAACACACTCCTAAACCTTGTGGAAAGCCTTCCCAGAAGAGTTGAAGCTGTTAAAGCTGCAAAGGGTGGGACAACTCCATATCAAACCCTACGGATTAAGAATGGGATGTCATTAAAGTTCATGTGCGTGTAAAGGCAGGTGTCCCAAAACTTTTGGCAATATAGTGTATATCATTATCATATACTCATATCGTGATATACGATTTTGGTCATATCGCCCACCCCTATCCCATGAGGTTGTTGCATTATAACTGGCCAAAACAAGTCATCTGATCATGAGCATACTAATAACACCTTAAAATGTCACCTACATAGGCAGCTCATGAGGTTTTTGCAGTGATTTTCTACAACATTCAACATTAAGCAAGCACCAATAAGGTTGTACAACCTTGAATGCACCAAAAATTATATAAATGCATTAGAAAAAAGAAAAACGTCTCCAATATAGTTCACAGACAGCGGTGGAAAAAAACCATTGCTAAATGCAAATAATTAAATGAAACCGCATGACCTTTTAAAGCATAGCTCAGACAGCAAAATAAACAGGCTATTCAACCTTTAAAAAAGAAAGGAGAAAATGCTTCCCATATTTTTGTTGACATCAAAGAGTGCATTCAAAGAAATGCTACAAGAAAAAGCTAAATATTGCAATATATGATTATGAATGATGAGGGGGAAAAACAACACAACTGCACTACTAAAGTTTACTCTAGAGTTCATAACTGACAGCGAGTCTTTGCCAAAGCTCTGAGCACAGAGGAAGCAAAGGGTTAACAGACAGAAAAGCGAGCGCTGAACTTCCTGATCGGAGGGCATCTGAGAAAGCTTTAAGAAGCCTGCGGCCTGCTGCTCAGTATGTAGGTTAATGACCACAGATACCCACGCCACACAGAACAATGCACCTTTTACTGCAGATTACGCAGCGAAGGGGGGGGTCGGCAAGCCGAGAGGAGGTGGAAACTGGATTGACGGGGGAGCGGCGGGGAGAAAAAGACCGAGAGACAGACAGAAAGAGAGAGAGAGAGAGGGGGATTAGGACACAGGCCAGTAGATGAGTGTTGGTCTTGCTGTGGTTGTGTGGTTATAATCAGCTTCCTACTAGAGCTCAGGCTGATTACACGTCGAACTGTACAGAGAGGCTCAGACAGAAACAGAGACGGGGAGCATCATTAGGGAAGGGAATCAGAATTTAACAATTCGATTCGGGTTCCTTAATGGCTCCACTAACAATTTACAATGATTTAAAAATGATAACTCGTGAGTTTGAGATCCCAGGACTGCCCGATGGCCCGGGGCCATGAACAACGCTCGAGTTGACGGGAATATGCAGACTTATTTTACATTTGAAAACTACTGTTAGACCTACCTGAAAAACCTGAAAAGCACGGTTTCGTTTGCATGTTTGTTCCATTGTATTTATTTGTGCTATTGCTCATAATTTAATTATTTGTTCTGATTTTATTACTGACCATTTACTCGTCCATAATAATATTTAAAATCTATATTAGTAGTTTGTATCAAATTTGTAGCTGTGGTATCCAAAATTGTGACATTTCACTGGTATCTGAAATGTATTTATTATGGTCAAACACAATGAATATTTAAATGTATTTATTTATTACTTTTTTAGTGATTTGAGGGGGAAATATATATATATATATATGCAGTGAGGAAAATAAGTATTTGAACATTGAGACATAATCTAAAAAAAAAAAAAAATAATCCAGAAATCCCAATATCTGATTTTTTAACTATTTATTTGTATGATACAGCTGCAAATAAGTATTTGAACACCTGTACACTCCCGTACGGCTGTTACCGGAAGCCAGTGATTATAGTTTATAAAGTTACAATTATGGATATTTTTCTTACAAAAAGGCTTTTATGACTCGTTTCCACCAAGCAGAAATAATAAACAACAACGTCACAATAAACAACAATGGACAACAATGGTTCCTGATGTCTAATTGGTTAGTGTTAGGACAGCGTGCAGTCCTGACTGGCGAAATAAAGTGAAACTATGGATTTGCAAGCGTGCAGTGATGCCTGTAATCACTTTTATCCTATGGATATTGTACGGATCAACTACAATCCGTTATACCCCTACTTGTGTCTAACAAAACACAGTGCTGCGTATACATTTATTTATTAAAATAGCAGGCTTTGTGATTTGGTAATTACACTAATTCATATTGTGACTTTAGTTATATTTAGATTGTGCAGTCTAACTGTGAATATTGTAATGATTTTGATGTGCTTTTCATTTCAAGTTTCAATGTATCAATTCTTAAATTACATTTCACTAAGAAACAGTCACAATTTTTCATATATTAAAAGCTAAAAGATACCGGTAAATATATTTGTTTTATATTACTATGTATTTTATATTAGTCAACACAATTAACATTCTTCCTTGAGTTAAAAAATAGTGGAAAACATGCCTTTTTAACCTATATTTTTTACTGCATTGCATTAAATGTTTTTACTGAATATACTGAGAAGAACTCAGAGTTGTGGATATGAGAATATAACCGTCTGAACTGCAAACGCTGTCTTACACGGGCTTAAAAACCAGTGCAGTCCGACCCAATGACTCAGCTCAACGCAGGGTGAATTTTGGGTGAGTCACAAACGCTCTAATGGACTTGTCCTGAGATGATGATATCCCGCATTAACCAGACTCATGGGAATGACCGGGATTGCAGCATGCACTCAGACCTCTGAGAATACAACAATTTAATAACTTAATTGTAATACGTTTTAATTAGAAAATGCCTTTGAAACCGCTTTCAATACAAGACTGAAAAGGCAACGTGAACAAGACAGCACAAACATTATTCAACAAATACAATGAGTGAGCATCATTACTGAATTCAAAACCCCTGACATCTGCTGTCAGACGACGTCTAGACAGGGTCTGAAAGGTCAAAGGGTCAAACAATGCCTGAACAGCTTCTAAACACTACAGAATAAACAGGTCAATGAAGGCTTCAGCTGGTGGAAGAGAAAAAAACCTGCAGCTATGCTAATGTCGGAAAATATTATGGATCACAATGAAAAACTACAGCAAAGACAAGTTTGCTTTGTCTAACGTGGTGTCTAATAGAAAAAATAATTGCGGTTATTTATATGACCTGATTTTTATTAACTGGCTGTAGGGATTATTAATGCACACATACTGTACCGACAGTGCGACCATTTCACTCGCATTTGCGACTAAAAATAGTTGTGTGCGAACTGTACAATGTATTTTTAGCATGTGTGCAAATAAAAAAAATCCGTTTTCTTAAATGTTAGATCATAAAAAGTCTTCAATAGCTTAAAATGGTATAACAAGTGTCTTAATAATCATTTTAAGGTGTCTTATATTTTGGGGATGGAAAAACTAATCGCGATACTGCCTAGTGTGATTATTAAACTTCAAAAGGCTATGATTTTATTAAATAAATGTGAGCGCTTCACGTTTCAAAGCCCGCTGTTGTGCGTTCTATAGGCTTGCACAATCAATCAATAACGCACATTTATGCCAAGTGATTGCTTAAATATTGCACATTTTATCTCCCTCATCTTAATTTGAATGAGCATCCTGCAATACTAAAAGCACAGACATTTCAAAATAAGAGTCCTAGTATTTCGTGCTTGTTTAAAAAAGTCACACAGTGTTCAATTTTCACTCCGGTTATAACAAACTGTATGTAATTGAATTTAATTTCCATTTAATTTAAAGTAAAATTATTTTAGCATCTGTCTGGGATGCCCTGTCACAGGAAGGAAAGACTAATTACATTATTTGACACATTAAATATATAGATTTTAATAGTATCAAATGTTATTGTAGTCAACAAAAACTAAAACCATTTAAAAAAAACCTCTTTACTTGAAATAAATAAATGTTAACTGACATTAAGGCAAAAGTTTTATTTTATTTTTTTTTTCATTTAGTTGAAATTAACCAATTATTTATTTCCATTAACCTGATGTACCAAACTAAAACTTAAATAAAAATGTATGAAAAAAATACAGATATTTAAAAACAACAACAACAACAACAACATGACAAAACAAGAGATTTACTAAAACGTTTAACTAAAATGAGAATGAAAGCAGAATTAAATTGAATTCAAAAATATTAACAAAATCTGTATAGTACTAAAATAACATGGCAAAAATATATATAATATTTATTTATTTATGCACCCCTAAAATTTCTAAGTGCGCTCCTACATTTTTCAATTTAAGCCCTATTCGGAAGGGATTAGTTTTACATGGGGAGGTGGGGGTGAAGTAATTATTACCAGAGGTTCTCTGTGATTTTAGTCCCGTCCGAATGTGCCATCTCGGTAATCATTACGGACAATGTCAGTAAAGATTACGGTGACTTTTACCTTCTGTAAAAAGGTCCGGAAAAATTACCTTGGGTAAAACTAATCCCGTTCGGACAGACAAGCTGTAAAAATGCACGGTAAAATTCCATCATTTCCTGTTTAAAAGTAGTTTTTGCAAAGATTGGAAGATATATACATACATACATACATACATACACACACATATATTGTATGTTTGCTCACGTGAAAACAGGAAGCAACGTCATACGCACATGACGACAAGGAGGTTACGGTGGTGCGTAAAGCGAGTGGAGCCTCCCACTTCTGCTAGTTTTACCTACTGTCTATGAGTTTTACTGAGATGTCTTATCCCGTGCGAATTGGCCATTAATATTACAGACGTCCTGAAGTAAAATTACTTTACCCCCACCTCCCCATGTAAAACTAATCCCGTCCGAATAGGGCTTTAGAAGCACAAGTGCTCATTGGGTAAAAAGAAAGCATCAAGCCCTGTGTACATAAATATATATTGATGCAATATTGTGAGAAAAAGAACAATATATCAATATATGACTGCACTGACAGTGGCACTGCTAAAGAAAACAATGCTGTAGTTATTGTTGTATTTTTATGGAAATTGGGGAGAATTTTACATGGAAATAGAAAATGTTGTTTTGATGGCTAAAACTTGGGTTCTACCCATTTCACTACCAATTAAAAAAACATTTAAAAAATAACCACCACATCAAACAAAGATGAAACAAAAACAGTCTCATTATTAAATATGAGCAAAACAGACAGCATTCCTGACAGCACAGGCCTCTGGGACGGAGCCAGCAGTGTCTTGAGGTCGGCCGTTTCTTCCGTTCTATTCACTATTCCGGCTCTTTCAATTTCAAACGCTTGAAATGTGACTTAAACCCGTCAGTCAAAAGCAACAAATCTTTTATTCCTCTTTCCTCTGAGCCTCAGTTAAAACACAGTAATCCGATATTGCTGCCACACTATGAACAGGATCATGGGTGTGGACGTTAGATATCCACATCTGCCTCCTCAGTCCCTTTCATCCACATATCCAATCGAATACATTTCCTTGCCAGAGAGAGCAAATGAATATTGCCCAGCTCTGATATCGTGCCAAAGCCCTGTTCAAATTCTAGCACACTTGGACCCCTTAACAATCCTATTGGCTGAAATAACTTTTTTGTGGTATTCCATTCAGTGCCTGATTATAATAGCTTCTCAGTCTGGCAATGGATGAGTCTGGGTTTGGCAATTGCCAAGAGAACAGGACTTGCCTGACTGTATTGTGCCAAGTGTAAAGTTTGGTGGAGGGGGGATTATGGTGTGGGGTTGTTTTTCCAGGGGTTGGGCTTGGCCCCGTAGTTCCAGTGAAAGGAACTCTTAATGCTTCAGCACACCAAGACATTTAGGACAATTTCATGCTTAGGGCTGGGCACCGAACGGCGATACTTTAATGGTATCGAACGAAAAACTCCGATACTATGAGTATCGAAAAATTATTTATCTTTCAGTGCCAAATTTCGGTTCCAAAAGCCAAGCGGCTTTTATACACTTATAAAAGTGGATGCCGAGTCAGCAAAGTGCAACATATGCGATAAGAATATTGCAACCAAAGGCGCAAAAGGAAAACTTTCTGTGAGACGTAAGTTCACAAACAGCGCGAGTCAATCACAGCATGCGCGCTCTCTCTCTCTTTCATAATGCTCAAATGGCTTCACATCAGCACATAGCATCTGCACTAAAATCGAGCTGCACAGTTGACACAGGATTTGCCACTTGCACAATCGAGGCAGTGTCGCATCGTCACTAAAGTTTATCATTTGCATTTATTTTTAAGTCTTGCCAGTGTTCAAACCGCTCAGCAACCACACACACACACACACACGCACACCCCATCTCACAATAAAGCTTGCGAGTACAAATTGCGCTGAAATGGTCAAATACACACAAATGTATGTACTACATTACCGTCTTGACGAGTATGCACATAAACCCCGTCGTGACTATAGACCGTAAAAAACCATGACTCGCGAGTGAACATTTTGTGCAATTGCATGTAACCGTATCCATTTTCGCTCTTAAAGTGACAGCAATCGAATAAACTGCTGCTGTCTCTGAGTTTCTCTTTGTCTTGTGTTGTTTGGTTAGCCTTTATGACACTCACTGCTCTTGATTGACTAACTTTTGCAACCTTAAGTGTAAGGATTACTCTAATTTAATTTATTCAGGGAAGACCAATGTTAATTTACATTTGATTTCTTATTAAATGTCTTTAGTATTTCTTACCTCAATAATAATGTTAGACCTACCTGAAAATTTGTCTTTAAAAACAAAAATGCACTGCATGATCAAATAGGTGAGATAATATACATTTATACGACAAGTCACTTAAGGGGGGATTCCCCCATTGTCAGAAATAAAATTCAGGCCCTGAATGAATGTCTGTAAAATTCCCTATAAATAATTCTACATGATAAAAAGAAGGCTTCAAATAGATCGGTATCGGTGATCGTATCGGCAGATACTGCTTCCTGTGATCCAAAAATCCTGATCGGAGCAACCTTACAAAAAGCACTACCAGTTTTATTAATAATGTTACCCTGTGTGAGAAGTGTTACCAGAATTTGTTTTAGAATGGGTCGCTCTCAGGAGCTCAGTGAATTCAAGCGTGGTACCGTGATAAGTGCCACCTGTGCAATAAGTCCATTTGTGAAATTTCCTCGCTGCTAAATATTCCACAATTGTCAACTGTTAGTGGTATTATAACAAAGTGGAAGCAATTGGGAACAGCAGCAGCGGCCACGTAAAATCACAGAGCGGGGTCAGCGCATGCTGAGGCACACAGTGTGCAGAAGTCAACAACTTTCTGCAGAGTCAACAGCTACAGACCTCCAAACTTCATGTGGCCTTCAGATGAGTTCAAGAACAGTGTGTAGAGCTTCATGGAATGGGTTTCCATGGCTGAGCAGCTCATCCAAGCCTCACATCACCAAGTGCAATGCAAAACGTCGGATGCAGTGGGGTAAAGCACGCCGCCACAGGAGACGTGTTCTCTGGAGTGACCAATCACGCTTCTGTCTGACAATCCGATGGATGAGTCTGGGTTTGACGGTTGCCAGGAGAACGGTACTTGCCTGGCTGCAAGTATAAAGTTTGGTGGAGGGGGGACTATTATGGTGTGGGGTTGTTTTTCAGGGATTGGGCTTGGCCCCTTAGTTCCAGTGAAAGGAACTCTTAATGCTTCAGCACACCAAGACATTTTGGACAATTTCATGCTCCCAACTTTGTGGGAACAGTTTGGGGATGGCCCCTTCCTGTCAAAGCGTCGGCCCATAAAGACATGGATGAGCGAGTTTGGTGTGGAGGAACTTGACTGGCCTGCACAGAGTCCTGACCTCAACCCGATAGATCACCTTTGGGATGAATTAGAGCGGAGACTGAGAGCCAGGCCTTCACTTTCAACATCAGTGCCTGACCTCACAAATGCACTTCTAGAAGAATGGTCAAGAATTCCCATAAACACACTCCTAAACCTTGTGGAAAGCCTTCCCAGAAGAGCTGAAGCTGTTAAAACTGCAAATGGTGGGCCAACTTCATATTAAACCCTACGGATTAAGAATAGGATGTCATTAAAGTTCATGTGCATGTACAGGCAGGTGTCCCAAAACTTTTGGTAATATAGTGTATATGAATGCTAAATATGAAATTCTTTACAAAACTGAAGATGATGGATGGATGGACAATTTAATCCTTATATTATGATAACTTCACTCTAAAATGTGAATAATATAAATAATAATAATAAAAGAACAAAAAGATGCTCTGTTTGACTAAAAGCATATATTATATTGCTAGACTGTATTTACACTATCAAACTTTACAATGGCCATTTTAGCACTGAAATGATCAAGAACTAAATGCTAACAGTTTGTAACTATTTGTGAACTCTATATAAGACAAACAGGCTGTTGTGTAGCAGCTCACGTTGTGAGGCTCGCGAGTTAAGTGCAGCTCCTGCAAAAACAAGCACATGACCATCAACTGTCTCGACGCAGTCGACAGCCAGTGTTACCAACCAACCACGCTTGTAAAAAGAGCCCGGACAACAACGTAGGCGTCTCACACATACCAGTCAAGCACATGTTGGGCAAACTAAAATCTCCGCCCTCTTTTGGCACAAACACAGGTTTATGCAAAAGCAGCACACTGCTGTCAAAGTACGTTTCTTGTTCCTGTATCTAGGAGGCTGGTTTCACTTCACATGAATTCAGTGAAGTATCCAATAGAGCAAACACACACATGCCCTCACACACAGATTTAAGGTGACAGAACAATATCAGTTTTGCATCCTCTTTGAAAGTACAGTCATGCTCAAAAAGACAGGACCAGGCAATGCACCATGATTTCCCAAATTACAATCCAAACGCTGCCAAAATCTGACAACATTTGAAAAAGGCAGCCATGTGTTCACCAAAGCGACCAAACTAGTTTATCTTGCATCTAAGCTTTTTTCCACACAAACCCTTCATTATGTCTACGTTACATCGCATGAACACCGGTGTCAGATTCACTGTCAGAAAGTTTCAGAGATCTGCACACTGACTAGTGCACTAACATTGATTGATAAAGCCTACGTTCTCAAAATGGAACAAAACATCTGCTAAATTCATCTCAAGTCAGCATGAAATCAAAACTGAGCCCATTTACTTTCTGAATACATGTTCGTGGACATGCTGTGATCAATTATTCTTACTTAAAAATGTATTTAATTAAAAAAAAAAGGGAATTATCATGTTTCCAAAGATACATTTCCTAATATATTGTGTGCAACTACCACACCTTCTAAACAGGAGGATTATTGAGGGTGTGCTTGGTTCACTTGGTTTGCTTGGTGCGGACCAAAAAAAAAAAAAAAACATTTAGTCCTGGTCGGCCTAGCGTTCACATTATCATTTTAACACCGATCCTAAAGGCACAGGGATATGTTTACAACCTGATTGGTCGGCTTTTATGACGTATTTCACGACTGAACCGAACATCCCAAACAATGCGGTGTTCTGGGCTAAATGCGCTCATTGTATGTGTGTAGATACATATGACGGTATTTTGACCAGCTGAGAACTCATCAAGAACTTATAAAATGTGTAAAGGAGTCAAAACAGCGTCAGGAATCCCTGTCACACACACAAACCAAGATTTGCTGTGAGGAGACGCGGTTCTGACGCCTGTACTGAACTGTGATGGGCAACATCGTGACTATGACGAGAAAAAACAGGTGTGCATTAGGGCTGTAAAAATCTAATTTGAACGGATATCAAACAATGTATTCAAATATATTCGAATATCTATGGATTGTAATTCGACAGGTGAGCGCGAAGATTAGATGTCAAGGATGTGTAAGTAAACCGTTTTTTGCAAATTCGGCAAACTACATTATCTTTAACGGTTACTTTATCATCTACGTTGTAAAACCCAAAATGTTTCCTGACACTACTTTTAAGATGGTTGGGGTCGTAATTGTCTCACGCTCAGGCTGGCCGTTCTGAGAGTTATCTTCCATTTTCAAAACAGACTGGCTATTATTCGCTTGATTTGGTCATGGGCCTACGCTACAATACGTTTAGAGCGCCCTCGATTGGATGAGATGGCAAACAATAAAATAAAAAACAAACGGTCTAATCATAGACGGTAAAAAATGCGCTACATTGCACTTTAAAAACCGGATAGTTTATTTATATAGTTCGATTACGGATATTTCACGTCATGTTCAAATACATATTCGAATATCGAATAAAAAGTGACAGCCCTAGTATGCATAAGCATCTAGTGACATCATGTCCTGTTTTTGGTCCGTGTTGGGTTCATATTTCAGCCGAACCGCACCAGAGTTGGTTTGGAAGCAGAGTGAGACCCATCCCACCTATTGCAGTATTTCAAAAAAAAAAAATACATGAATAAAAAAAGCAAGTAAACACTGTAACAGGGCACTCTCGGATGTTTGTGCGCACTGGTAATCATATTTTTTTTCAAATACAGACAAGTTAACACAAATTTTACATGTAGCACTGTGTAAATGACATTAAAATGACAGTGAGCAACTTAATATAATGCAGAATATTTTAAAATCAAGGATTTAAAGTTTGTCGCGTCTACAGTAAAGCTGAACTGGCCGGTCCGCATTCACTTTGCACGGAGCGACCGTCACGCACAGAAACACATTAATGCAGGCTACAAATGTGCACTTCAGAAGATCTCACGGCTGGATTCGATTAAATCTGAAAGGATTGTGTAATTAAGATATTCAGAGATTTGTTTTAATGATATAGATGCGCATTTGCTGAACGTTGACAGTAAATGAGAAAGTACTATAGCCTATTGTTTGCCTTTCCATTACCAATATAAAAGCAAATGCTATAGTTTTTCACATACCGTTTACAGTTCTATCTAATAATGTATTAGATATGACTGAGACCGTAACTAATGAAGGTGGAGAATGTGAGTGCTGTGTGATCAAAATAAAAGTCTGGCACGCCTTCAAAATAAAAGTCCCGCTTGTAACAAATCGGCCAATCAGAAAAACGTATCAGCCTATTTTAAAAATCCAAATATCGTCTGATATATCGGTCAACACATCTCGGTCCTCTTGTTTGGTGCACACTAGGGCTGTAATCTCCCAGTCGATTAGTCGATTAGTTCTGGCTCGACCAAAATTCTGGTTGGTCGATTTTTGCTGCGTTCATTTCATCAGGTGGAGAGCACTAATTGCTAATGGGGGTGTTATTAAAGCACCCCTGTTTCACAGGTAACAGTCTGTCTTCAGAACACCCCCCTTGTTTTCACTTCTTTTGGATTAGCCCAACCCACTGGAGAAGAGAGACAGATTGAAGTAACGTTAGGCTACTTTGCTGTATATTATTTATTTAATTGTGAGAGTGTTTTCCTAGTCAGTCCTCTTCTACCATGTCAACAAAGACATCGCAGTGTGGCAGCATTTTTTTTTTTATAGAAAATGGGGGGAAAAGTCAAATGCAAATTTTGCAAGCAACAGTTTGCACAGCTCGACGACAAACATGTCATATCACCTAAAAACGGTAAGCTAACTTGTCTGCGTTAGGTTGCCCCGTCTGTTTTGAGTAGGCTATATGAACATATCAGAATTGCCATATTTCAATGTTTTTTATTTGGAGCCTAATGCGCGATGCGCTGTGGCCACTGTTTGTATTAGTTTTGAGCCTATGCTTTATTTTTCAGTTATGCACTTTATTTCGTTTCTGCTCTTGATCTGGCTTGTTTAATAAATATTCCTTTTTTAATAAAGTGGACGTTCCTTTTGTGTTTAAGAGTAAAAGCTTTAAGTTAATAGTCTATTCGTGTCTCAGCCGTGAAGCTGAACTGATCCTATTATTATGTTGCATATTCCTCAAAAGTTCTTGTGATGATATCACCAGTTGACAACATAGTATATTTTCGGAAATCATAGGCTATGATATTGCGCAGGTGCACCAGCCGACAGACTCGTGTGTCAGACTCATTTCAGTGCAAAATAATCAGGTCAAAAACGATTTAATATACTGCAAATAACCAACTAGTTTTTTTATGTTTAGTTATAATTCATTTAGGCAGACAACAAGGCCACCAAGTACTGCGCACAGTGTGCAGCCAATTCATTTAACGGTTTTTTTTCCTAACGTCATTTTTAGTCGAAAATTTCAGGACTTCAGACGACCAAGATTTTCTTTGGTTGATTACAGCCCTAGTGCACACCAGGGTTCAGAAGGCAGCGTTCACACTTACTCAAATGAACCGCACTAACAGAGCAATCACACCAGGGGGTATTTTAATCCAACCAAACATGCCAAGTGTGAACACACCCTGAAATTATTGTCAGTGGTAATTGATGAAATGCCACAGATGAGGTTCACAGGTTATATTCTGGAAATTACGTTGAACTCTATTCCATTGAACTCTATTCCACATCACCGATTTAAATGTCAACAGCAAGAAACCCAATAAAGTTGACTAGTGTTGATGAAATTAAAAGCACATAACCTGTTTGCTTTGCACCTACACATATAGTTTGACCATAATTACGCTCTATCAATATTTGGCCTATTAACATCGGTCAATAGACCAATTTAACCACCAGACTGATGCTTAACTACTCTTAATGTCAGATGACATCTGTCAAATTAAAACACAATTAAGTCTAGATGAGATATAGATGTAACTCTTTCGTATTCTGTGTTTTGACGGTTACAGTAACGACTAAACTCCTGCTGTCTGCTGTAACTAGATTCATGACGGTGTCAGCAGAGCAAAGGATTGAATGGATGAGTAGTTAATGTGTGTTTGAACAATGGAGAAGACAAGAACGTCTCGAATTCTCCAGACAATCTGCTGAAGAGCATGAGGACGCTGGCCGCCTCATCTCCGGTGTCAGAGACATGGCATTACGAGATGGCCTGACCATTATTTGGAAGCTCCTTTACAAAGGTTGCGGAAACACAACATAAGACCTAAGCGATCGAGTTTTACAACTTGATTAGTGCGCCGGCATATAACTGAATATTGAATTGCCTGTAGACTGACAGCACTCAAATCAGACAGCCCTAACCCTTGCAAAACAATGGTAAAAAAAATAATTTAAAAAAACATGTTCATACAAACGTAACCTAGGCCTGTCACGATAACAAATTTTGCTGGACGATAAATTGGCCAAGAAATTATTGCAATAAACAATAATATTGTCGTTCTGAGATCATTTTCATCTAAAATAATGATAATGGCATAATAATGCAGGTACACCTTTTCAAAGATCAATAAACTTTTATTTCTAAAGACTATTTAACACTGAAAACGGAAAACATTTTAAATATCCACAATAAATGAACAAAACAACCAAAAACAATAAAAGCAATGGACTCTCAGTCTGTTAACAAAAAATGCACTTGAATAAATACCAAAAACAATAAATAAAATGGATGGAAACTGCAACGGATGATACTGTTTTAGGTGCATATTAGGGGAGGCATGGTTCACAAAACCCACGGTTCGTATCATGGTTTTAGGCTCACGGTTTTCGGTTCTGTACGGTTGTTGTTGTTGTTTTTTCTTTTAATCGTTAACACTCCAGAAATCATGCACAAACTGAATTTGACTTGACTTTAAACACATTATTGGGACCATCTCTGAGGAAAGCTAGGTTAGATTTTGATACAGCAAGAGAGAAGACATTGATGACATGCTTTTCATTTATTTGGCAAAAAAAGGAGAATATGTATTATCTCTACAGGAACTTATGTGCCTTTTTAGCACACAAAGATTGAACTTGAAGCACACAAAGATTAAGCTAAAGAATTAACTTGCATTTATCAAATGGCCAACTTCAGTGTAGCTTTAAGCCTTGTGTAAACTCTGCACGAGTGCGAGGGTGCGCACGGCAAAAATGACGTCAACGCGGAGCGGGCGGTAGTGCGCGTTGAGTGCGCGAGACCCCATTTCGCTTGCCGGTGTGCACGTCAAATTTTGTAACTTTGCGCGCGGCTCCGCATAAACGTTCAAACATCTGCTAAGTGCTGCTCTAACATCTGACAGGGAACATTTTAACGAAATACTGCAATAGCCACACTAAAACTTACATCATCTGGATGAAAATGTGCACCTTAAAACAGTCATTTTGGTATATTTTAATACCGTAAGCATAAACTACTAAACGTGAACAAGTTTCGGAAAGTTTTTTTTCGAGTATGGCCCTGTATGATGTCATTAAGGGTGGAATCGCTTGTATGGGCGTATAAGCTTCTCCCGGATCGCGCACACACACACACACACACACCAACCAGAGCAAGAGCACGTCCATCAACGAGCTTCGTTCGGTTACAGGAGCCGTCGGCAGCACTGTCATTTTGTCATCAGACCAACAATGTCACAAAAGAAGTGTGTTTCTGGTTGTGAGGGAAAGATAACCTTGTTCAGCTTCCCAAAAAACCCAGCATTAAGGAAACAGTGGATGCAGTTTGTTTTCCCGGAGCAGCAGCGGAGTTCTGCAAGTTATCCAGGGATAATGCCATGATGTATTTATGTAGGTACTCAAGATTAACATGAGATGGGCAGAAACTGTGTTTTATGTAGGATTGGGCATCAAGAACCGGTTCCAACTTGGAACCGTTTAAAAAATAACTATGCCATTGGAATCGTTTAGAAAATTTGTTTTCGATTCCGATCATCGATTCCAAACGCCCAAGTTTTGGTTTCCATAGTGGCCACCGGATTTCCGGAAGTGCTTGCCGGGCCCGTTTGTTCTGAAATAGAAAACATTACAAAAAATAAACAAATGTATCACGCAATGATACAGGGAGACGCACGCCGTATATGGAAAGTGTTCAGAGGCATACTATAAGGTTTTGCGAGAAAGAAACTGAATTATTCAGTCAAAACACTGAGCTCGGCCATTACTCTGTGCGCGCTCATGTGTGTGCGCACTCAGAGCCGTCATCAGTCGCCTGCGCTCATGCCTACTTTCTACTTGAGAAATCAGGCTCAATAGAAACAAACGCGACTCTCGTCTTTTCTATGACATATATGATAAGAAATAATACAATAATACTAATAATAAAACCTCCTGAAGTGAATGTCGTGTACCGGTTGTCATGACAACATTAAGTGAGGCTACTGATGGCTTGGAGTGCGCACACACAGGAACGCGTGCAGAGTAACGGCCGAATTGCCCACGCTAGTAGCAGTCCTAATATGACTGCTGCTAATGCTATTGCTAAACCAGTGGAGACTCAGTGTGAAACTCCATTCACCTTTGCAGCAAAGCAGGGGAAAATGCCAGCGGAGAAAGTCCCAAAACTAAACAGGGTTTCTGCGGGGTTTAGTCAGTCAAATTTAAGACTTTTTAAGACCTTTTTATGACCATTATGATTTAAATTTATGACCTAAACAAATTACAAAAAATAACTTCCTTTCAAAAAAGTCTTTTTTTTATTGACTTTCTTTAAAAGTAACAAGTTTCATTATTTAAAGGTTCCATTTTCTTAAGAGTAACAACTGAAGGCTCCCTTTTCCTAAGTATCAATAACAGGAACAACACTAAACAATTATCATAATATATCTGTCAATATCGATAATTATCACGATAAATGTCAAATCTTTATTTCTTTCAAGTTTAAAGGCAGATTTTTGTTCGTAACTGAAAATTGTAGAAACCAGAGCATTAATTGTGGTTTTAAACTACTCTTTATTGTCAGAACATATCAAGCCAAACAGGTGAACATTTCACAAATCTGAGGTAAAACATTCAAACATTTGTCATTTGTCCTTAACAAAATAAATACCTTTATTGGAAAATTAATTTCTTATTTTCTGCACGTGCTAATGGAGGATATTGTTTCAAGTCTTGAAACAGGTTTGTGTTGCCTGACTTTGATGGCACGTATCTTCATGAAATGTATGAAAAACAGTAGTATCCTAAATACATTAAAAACTTTAATTATATTCCATTAATCTTTTAATACATTGTCTACATTAATAATAAAATATGATTCAATTCAATATGTATATCCCACATTTCATGGTGGAGTTATTACTAGGCTAACGTTACAGTAAATCCATGGTAAATGATGGGGATTTGTTGATGGAAACGCCTTCTAACTGTATTGTTGCGCACAGCGTTTCTCCTGTTTATCAGCTGTTTCATCTGCCTTTAAACTGGTTTAAATCACTGAGACATTTGTGTTCTTCGCTGAATTCAAGCGATTCTCCCTGGATCTTGTGACCGAGACCGATCAGAGTAAACGCGCTGCGCTGCCGTTTGGACTTTGAGCCGAGCGGATAAATGGTCCATGTGGCGCACGGTTCAAATGAGTTTTCTTCCGGTATCGTTTAATGCCCAGCCATAATTTCAGTAAAACTAAGCAGTGACTCAACGACATATACAGTAATAAGCTGAGGAGACTCTTGTGAGTTTGCGCGGGTTTCTGTGAAAGTCCATTCCGACAAGTCTGTTTGCTGCACTGCCGCACCTGGAACGCTGTGATACCACCCAGATTCCTCAGACAGAACTACAACAGGCGAAACGAATGAATGCCACCGCCAGCGCATTTTCAGGGGAAAAGGCGATGGTGGAACCAATGAATGAATGAATGAGCATATCAATTTAAGACGTGGCTAAATGTAATTTATGACCATGTATGGAAAATCCGGATGTTTTTATGACTTTTTATGGCCTAAAATTTGTATTATTAAATTTAAGACTTTTTATGACTTTTTATGACTCCGCGGAAACCCTGCTAAAACTCATTATTGAATCAAAATAAAATGTTCCTCTGTGAAATGAGCCTGTGACATGTTTTGACTCCACCCCTCAAAGAATCGGAATCGAGAATCGAAAAGAACCGAAATCAAAAGTAAGAATCGGAATCAGAATCGTTGAAATCAAAACGATGCCCAACCCTAGTTTTATGTACCCTTTAGAGAAATTAATCAATCATAACACATCATTTCATTTCTTGACGACCAACAAAATACTTTTCACTCAATATATATTCTGGATGGATCAAGAGCATGTCACTCTTCATGAAAAAAAAAGTCATATGTAGGCCTATGTAAATAAAACATGGACTGTTACATCACATCCTTGCAGGGAAATGCGACACTGGCTTCAAAAACAAATAATGTCGACCAGACGTGTATGCGTGCCGTCCGTGTCTTGAGCGTGAGGAGAAAGTCACTCTATTTCCTGACAGGACGTGCATAAAGACCAGCAAACACAGACCCTGTTGATTGAAGGGTTTCTAAAAACCAATCGCCTCGCAATCCAACAGCCCTCAGCAGAATGACGGGGCCGTTTTAACAAAAACAAACCTTCAGTCATAGCTGGTACACTTTCAAAAGTAAAAGATCTAATTAATCATTCATCAAGCTCCACCCCCTGGTTACTGTTGCTAGGTCTGATGAACTTTACAGAATGCCTCAATCAATCAACTTGGATGTTCAAGTCATTTCAACTCCAATTCCATTAAACTGACTTAAAAAGTTGAACTTTTAGTTGAAAATTGCTTAACTTATTTTGATGAGTTAAAGCAATGTAAAAACATATGTTGTCATAACTTAATCATGTTTTTTACCGTGTATATGGAATGGTGTTAATCCTCACAATGCAAATCAATTTTATATGCCTTTTTCTTTAAGCTAATTTTTACATTTTCACAAATTACGTTGTGGAGATGGCAAATAGCAGCTTGGAGGCATTTCTCTTTTAAATCAATAAATAAAAAGATACATTTTCTCTTTTTAAATGTTAGAACAGGGAAATTATTCTAAATGTTTCTACATGCTTTCACTTTTTTGTGTTGAATTTCCTCAGAAACTGGTAGTAAATTTCACAAATGACTAAATGGAAATGTCAAGCAACACATTGAATTAAACGTTAAAAGTAACTTTCAAAATCCTTTTTACAGTGTATAGTGAAATGTTTTGCTACTATCGCTTCTACTATGATCAGAATCAATATGTTAGTTCATTATTTTATCCTCAAATCTAATGTCAGTTTTACAGACAGGGCTTATGCCTGCTACAGACCATTTCGGCAATCCTATAAAACCATTACAAATCACACTGTACGACATGGATCTAATAAACGTGGGAACGACATGCGTGTAGACTGTACGAGGATGGCACCTATTGAATCGTAGGCTACCACAAGTTATTATAGAAGAATAAAACGTCATCAGTATTTGCTAGTGGTTTTTAGTTGCGCTGAAAAAAAAAGGAGGAATCGAAAGAGAAGAACATGGAGATATGGGAAAAGTGGCCAACTTGGCATGCCAATTTTGCAAATGGAGCTTGTTGTATTTCATGTTGCACTTTTATTGGCTAGTCAGTAGACGTAGGTCATAGGGATGTTAACCGATGACCGTTTAACCGATGGTTGACCGTATCAACGTTAACCGATCAAAGTTGTCGGTTAAAAAAAAAAAAGTGATCTCTAAATTAGACTATTTATAGACAGTGGACTAAACGCTACTACAGTTAGCCATCTCATTCCAAAATCTTTTTGTGTGAAGTGAACAAATCCCTCACACTCAATTTATCATAACTCGCCTGTTTGTACTTAATAAACCAATAAAAATATTTGGCGCAAAGTCACAGCGTTTGGGTTTGCGCGCTCACAAGGTTTTCAAAAAGTAAACAGGCTAAATAAAACACTCGAGGTTAGACGGCAGTATGAAGCGTGCAAAGAAAAGTAGTGTGTGGGACCATTTCACCAAAAAGAACGACACAGATGTAAGTTGCAACTTGTGTGATACAGTGCTTAAATACAGTAGTAGCACATCATCTAAATATATTACATCTACATTTCAGTGGTAACACATAAGGTGTTGATCATCATCTTTCTTTATTATTGTTAGCACTACCTCGAACTAAAGCGGCGTCTCTTCGGAGCTGTCATTATCTTAAATGAGTCGCGGCAATGTTTCAAATGAGCTTCTAACGCTAGACAATAGCCTTTATTTTCAACGCGATCACCTTGTGCCCAAACCATTTCGAAACTAAGGAGCCATTTGTCCTCCGATTACAAACAAGCTCCTCAGCGCCGCGTTTGCGGGACTCATGTTTCGCGCTGTAGGGGATTTAAAAAAATTGACGTGAGTGGAAGGCAGGCGGCGGCGCCTGGACAGTGTGCGGGTGTGTGTGTGTGTGTGTGTGTGTGTGTGTGTGTGTGTGTGTGTGTGTGTGTGTGAGAGCGGGAGGCAGAGCGGCAGAGAGATGCGACAGAGTTGCGAAATTGCAGGCGCGGCTCGCGAGTTGCGGCTGTTATTTCAAATAGCGCAGCATATTTTTTTAACTAATCGGTTAACCGGTTTCAACCGGCTAATGAGGCTCGGTGGTCGGTCAAGAAAATGTTTAGTTTTCGCCATCCCTAGTAGGTCATACCAGCAAACACACTGAGATGATCATGCTCAATTTATGACACTATCTTTGGTCGCAAGACCGTTACAACAGCCATCCTTGAATCTCTCCCACTGTACGACGCAGGACCACCGTTTAGGTGCCACGACCACAGAAATCGCCACGATTGGATAACTAAAACTAAACTTATTTAAATGAAAATTTGAAATGAAATCGTGATAAAATGACAAACTATCTTTAAGAAACAATTATTTGAAGTGTAATTTAATTGTTTAGTTTGTCTCGCATCCATTGTACATGGAGGGGTGGGGTTTATGAGCTACACTGGGACCAACCACCGGGGGGGCGATCGAGGCGCGGAGGCTTCAGTTTCTGAGAGGAGCACTACAGACTTGGTGTAAATCATGTCACGCACATATAAAATATGCAGTAATTCCACTAACTTGAGAAACCACGTCAGCCGTTTTCATCGTGAGCTGTTAAAGCCTGTTAGTGCCAAGGTGGACCAGCTCAAGCAAAAAAACAACAGATATGAGCTGTATTTTATTAATCATCAGCTAATTTCAAGATCAAAGACCGCTATAGGAGCGAGCGTGGCAATAGCAAGGTGAGATCATTCAATTTCTTTATTTTTAATGAAGATAATTGTGTGTTGAGCACCTACGACTATCTTTCAGTTTTATTTGCGGTGGTTTGTGCGTTGGATTGATGAAGAGATGCGTGCTGCAGTAGTGCCATCATATCTGACTATAACATGTCATACAGCCCATAACGCTCACACATTGTTGGGAGGAGTACAATTTACATGTGTGGTTTAAACAACCAGATGCATTTAGACTTGTTCGGTTTCATCTGAAATGACGCCCAGACAACCTCCTGAAGTGGCCTTTAGTTTTTACTTTAGTGTATTTGTTCTAAACGCTCCTGTTGTCTTCTGTGCCAAGACTTGAGTTTTTGTATGTTTGATACATTCAAGAAGTGTGTTTTCTTTGAGCAAGTAAAATTAAAGGTTCAGTTCATATATCTGACTGCTTGTTTTTATTTGACAAAACTGTATACATGTAAAGTAAAATTTAAAATTGAGGACGCAGTGCATTGTCAATGCATCGGGATATCGAATAGAAATTAATCGATGACATGATAATCGTAATCGAACCGAACCGTGAGACCAGTTTAGGTTCACACCATTAACAATCATACAATGTGTACTGGGCATTAAATCTAGTCCCAGACTAATTTGGTCCGAACCAAGGGGAAACAATTATACATTGTAGCATTTTTCAGCTTTTTTGGTTCCTTTTCAAACCACACTGATTGCTTTGGTCCGAACCAGTTGAAACGAACCAAAATGCAGTCACATGACAACATCCACATCACTCATTGGCCATGGCGTATTTCCTAAACTGCGACTGCGCGGGCTGGTTTTGTCCCTGGCCATAATCTATTACATTGTTCCTGTGAGTTTTCCAAAGTTGGGACCTAATATGGTCATCAGACCAAATTTCAATGAGGCTCCGCACCTCCTCACTACTCCAAGTTTATCCGCGAGCTGCCATGCTAAAGCGCAAACTGTCAACAAACACTTCCTCATCACATAATGCACAGCGCAGCGACTACGGCAGCTGGTTTAGTCCAAAAATGATCAGTACTTTTTGCAGTTGGGTCTGTTCAAGGTCGGATCACGTTCTCACCACAAACGAACCGCTCTTCAAGGTCAAACCCCTTCTTGTTTGGTCCGCTTTTGGTGCGCACCCGAGTGCAATCGCTGCTTTCACATCTGACCAAACGAACCGCACCAAACGGGAAAACGAACTCTAGTACGATTCAACCGAACTAAATGAGGCAGGTGTGAAAGCACCCTAAAATGCCAGTTTGAGCCATTTTAACTTGCACTGACATATCTCAGAATAAATCAGTGCCATTGTTTTGTCTTAAGATGCTTTTTCTTACGTCTTTACATTTAAAAAAAAGCTATGTCCTAATTGAACTGCGGCCTAATTCTGGCTTAATCCATGTGAAACTGGGCCTTACTGGTGCTAAACATGCTCATTTGAGAACAACGAGAAACCAACACAACAATATGAAGATCATGAATCATTACAAACTTATTTAATCTCCAACTCAAGAAAATTAGACAGCTCAAAAAGTTCTTGATAAGAAGAGGCTTCCTCGTTACACCTGCGATGATGCAAATAAAGAGTGCGTTTCATTTGTCTGAATTTCCATTGTAGTGGAAAAAGCAGCAGGAGGAAAGACTCAAGTCACCGCATCAGCTGAGTCCTACACACCCAGAAAGCCACGTCGTCCCACTGAAGGCTTTTAAAGCCTGACCTTTGCAGGGTGAAGGATGAAAACTTGACGTGTTTTTTTTTTTTTTTTTTTACAAGGGGTTTCCCCAAATGCGATTGGTTTCTATAAGGGACTCGTAAAAGAGGAAATTCAGAGGATTTGTGTGTGCTCTTCGAAAGAAACATCAGAGAGGGGAAAATGTTTGACACTCGTGACATATGCAGTTGTTCACCGATCTGAAGTACAAACTACCATGCTGATGGCGTGCCGGTGAAAAGAACAGGTGTCTAAAGAGAAAATGGTGACCAGCGCAGCATGAAATTGTGATTATAGGAGTTAAACAATGCCGGCCATCTCCTCTCCATGAACACAAACAGATTTTATGCCAGAATCGTGCTCTATGCAAGTATGCAAATGCAAGACGAAATATCGACCAGACCCATTAAAGTAATTGGCCAATAACTGACTTAATACTTAAAATAGTAAATGCTAAATAAATGTTACATTTAAATCTAAAATGTGGTGTGTTTTGTCTTGGAAATGATACCATTCAAAAGTTTGAGATCAGACCGATTTTAAAAATATTTTTTAAATAAATGTATACTTTTATTCACCAAGATCAAATTTAAATTGATTAAAAGTGACAGTAAAGATATATGTTCTTTGAAACTTTCTATTCGTCAAAGAATCCACAAAAATATGAAGCAGCACAACTGTTTTCAACATTCAGTACATTTACATGTACAACAACACTCCGATATTAACCTGATTAAGACAATACTACCATGAAAACAGCGATTTCTGATTACCTTAATCTGGCTAAAGTCATACTACCTAATACATAATACATAAACACAAATCGAATTAAAGGGTTACTTCAGCGATTTAGCATTAAGCTTTGTATCAGAAGAAACCCGGTAGTATATTCAAATTATGGTACTTTTCCCCCTCATAACCCCCTGGGACGAGAGAATTATGCATTTTATTTCTGGAAAAAATCCTCCAATGGCGCAAATATCGTCATTTTGCGTCATCGGAGGATTTGTTTTGGCTTGTTTTGGCTTTTCACATTTAGCTCCTAAACTCTGGAACAGTCTTTCTGATATTGTTCGAGGTTCAGACCCGCTGTCCCAGTTTAAAACTAGATTAAAGACGCATCTCTTTAGCCAAGCATTCACATTATAATTACCTTTTATACTACAGTTAAATCGGATCAAAAGCATTATTATAATATTCTGAACAGCAGCTACGCTAATTATTTCCCATCTGCTTTTCTGTTGTTATCTCGGGACACTAGTCCCGAGGTAAATAGTTCGTCAGCTCCAGTTTGTATCCAGCCGCTCATGGAGACTTCGGATGCCCCAACACCTGTGATGCGACGACTCCACGCCTGTGAAGAGACGACTCAACGCCAGCGTTGTTATGGCCTAAATTAATACACGACTGATTAACTTTTTCGAACATTTTTCTTTAACATTGTCTTTCTAACATTTTTACTGTACATTTATGAAATGCACTTTCTGTAAAGCTGCTTTGAAACAATGTGTATTGTGAAAAGCGCTATACAAATAAATTTGAATTGAATTTAACTGAATTAGAGGCTAAAGACTACAGCCAGTAGAAGGAGCTGTTCCACATGTTTTCGACCCGCCCACAGGGGAGGGATCTCACTCACAGAATGTACATGCGCATAGCCACTCAGCTCGGGCATTAATAACAGAGCGGTGCGGAGCAAAGTGAACAGTAAATGTAAAATAACACTACAGTGTTTGTTTAATGTATAAATTACATATAGATGAATCTTTGTTAAAGCTGTGTTTTGTTGTTTGATTGACATTAATGACATAGACAGCAGCGGTATTGGTTTAAAATCGGTAGAATTTGTAAAATGGCTGATCAAAACATGTGCAAATGATAAATCTTCACTCTATGATGGATAACTTTGCAATTAATCAGCGAATCACATGAACTATGGACTGAAGAGTAATGATGCTGAAAATTCAGCTTTGCATCACAGGAATAAATTACATTTTACAGTGCATTCAAATAGAAAACAGTTTTGTTTACATTGTAAAAATATTTCACAATATTTCTGTAGTTTTGATTAAATAAATACAGCCTTGGTGAGCAGAAGAGACTTCTTTTATTAACATTGGAAAAATGAAACTTTTGAATGGTAGTGTATATCAGTATTATAACATTAAAAAAATACTGGTGGCCAGCTGTAAGAATGATCAAATTAGCCCAAATATCTTAAATTAAAGAAGGTCATGATGTGAAAAAGCGGTGTGTTAAGATTCAGCCTGGACCTGCTGATTAGACGGCTGTTGGATTACATTTGTTCGGAGCAGAATCTGAAAGCGCTTTTGTTTATTTTACGAAATGGATCCAGAGGTCAGTGATACTGAAAGCTCTGCAAACACACAGGATAAAAGCAGTACAAGACAGACAAGCTCCTAAATGAGGGCCTGTTTCAAACCAGCCACCTTTATTTAGTAAAACAGAACCAAATACTAGAAATAATTTAAGCAGAAATATAAAATGTGTCAAATTCGATCAACATCAAGAAGAGACACAAAGCCTCTTTTTTTGTCAGCGTTAAAACCTTGTACTTCAAAGCCCTGCGTCTGTGCGGGGAAAAAAGGAGCTCGGCAAAATAAAAATGGCATCCAGTTTGAACGTGAAGCGGGGAGAGAGGTCTCTCACGGGAATGGTTCAGATCACAAAGGCCAACGTCTAATGGGTAGGAGAGTGAGTCACACGCCTGTTTCTGTCTCTCGCGCTTTTCCCTTTTTCTCCCTCCCTCTCATGCAACCAGTTCTCGGCTCGCACGAGCTTCATGGAAATACGTCTGCTCTAACCGTCCGGCACGCAGTGGATGAACTCGACAGAAACGCTGCAGCGCACCGGTGTCATCTGTGCAAATGAAAGCAAAACTAGGACACGACTGTAAACAGAGCAGCGAAATGTGCAGTGCCAGTTGGTGCACTTCGGATTTCTTGCAGACAGACAGGGTTGATGCAGAACGTCTCCATGGCCTTTTTTGACATTACAATTTTAGGTTCAAATGAATTTATAATATAATTTGGATAGTACTATTAGCATATACAAATACATGTCATATCAACTTCCTAAGTATTTTTTATGTCAACTAATGCAGGGACATTTCTAGATAAAATATGATCTGGCTGAAAATGCATTTTTTTTTTTTTTCAAATGCACTAGAGACTTCAGATTGTAAATTATTGTGTGATATACCGGTAGACACGATTAACCAGTGGATATTTGTCAACCGGTGGAGCTTTTGGACTATCGTCTCTATCGCGGTTGCGCTCATGTGACCTTGCGGTGCTGTGCGGTCACGAAAGCTTACGTTTACATGCATTTTTAAGCATTGCGGTTTAAAAACAATCCGCAGTAAGCAGTATGTCCGAATCAAGCGGCAACCTCCCGCAGTTTCTCTTGAAGCCAATACGGAAGTGACTTAAAGTGCAATTCATCGACTGGCCACTAGAGACAGACTCCAGAAGGAGCAGAATCTCATTGAGCTCATGTTAAAATGCCCAACTTTACAGCAGAACATGTTTACAGTCTGGTACAAATTGTGGTTTTGGTCTATACGGCTCATTTTACCCTTCATGACGACTGTGAGGGGGGTGAATTTTTTTATAACTCATTAGTTTACATTATATAAAGCCTTACATTTCTGCATAATTAAGGGCGTGGCCACTTTGAGTGACAGGTGGATAGCCATTTATCTGCTGTCTGTTAGTCATCACGTCACCTCAGCTCCAGCCAAGTCCCGCCTCTTTGCCCATTTTCTGTTATCCGGGAGTGAC
>CM042244.1:55572718-55620218 GCA_023566225.1 Romanogobio albipinnatus
GCAAACCACACACACACACACACACACCAGAGATGCATGCATGGATACAATATTTCATGCACGTCGCAGCTGCAACCGCGCTCAATATGAACAAACGCCAAGCAATGCTCATACAAATATATTTACATACATTCCATGCATTATGTCAGGCATGCCCCAGTCATTCATTACGAGAAAAAAAAAAACAGGTGGTGGAAAATAATGCAAATTACAATAAATGCAATGCGTTCTCGCGGACTGTCTGACATTAGGATGCCACTTAAATTGGTTTATTATGAAAACTACAGCATACAGTGTTAGGTTGCGGTCTGCGCCACCCCTCTCACGCACAGACAATGAGCCCGCAGTGGGTTTATGAGACATGCGGGCCCCTCCAGCTCTTCACACCCGCGTATAAACGCACACCGCACGCGCCTGTCACTGACGCACGCGCGGCACACTAGCAACGCTCCAGAACACAAACATGCTAACACTAATACTCATTCAAAAAGCCTTAAAATCCCACATACACGGCGTTATTGTTGCTCTAGCACTCAGACTGGCCGCTTGAGCTCTCCGTAGTCAAACTATAACCGTTTTCCTCCTTGTATAGTCGGAACCCGCACAAAAAAACAACCGAAACTTTCTGCTTACCGCGTTTGGCTTCCTCTTCGTCATTCACCTACGAGCAGAAGACACAATCTCGACGGTTTTAAGAAAAAGAAATGTGTGTGTCGGAGGGTAAAAGCTGAACATTAACCCTACGGCTGTGTGACGTCTCTCAGTGCTGCTTTTGAAAACATCGCCGTCAGCCCGTCTCTAAGAAAAGCCCCAGCGAAAAAACACGTAAAGCTCGGGAGCTCATTGGCGGAACGGGGATCACGTGATCCGAGGCGCTCAAAAACGTTTTGCGCGTGCTCGTACTCGCTGTCCTGCTGGGCTGTGACTTACATACGCTGATATTTTTTGCCGTTGAATATCTATCCTCTATGTTTTGTATGCGTATTTTAATAATATATTATTATTATTTAATTATACAATACTATTTTAAATTTATTTGAATCGCTTTGTGTGTTCTTTAGTTATTTTATTTATTATATTATTTTAATGTTGGCCAATTTATAAATACATAACGCACGGTGGGCGGAAATTGTGGGCGGGGCTGGGATGCAAAGAATACGTTTTTTATTTAATCTAATTTATTTCTTTTTTACCTTCTATGCGTTGTTTCCCATTTTCTTGTATGGTTTTATAGTTTGGATTATGTTAGATTGTTGTGCGTCTATAATAAAATAATAATTGTGGTCATTATTATTAGTTTTTTATTTAAATCAAATTAATTTATTAACTTTATGCGCTATTTCCTATATTGTTATATAGTTTGGATTGTGTTAGATTATTTGTGTGTTTATAATAATAGTTATAATAATAATAATAATATTTAGACGATGATAAATCATTTAGAAAATTATAAATAATCGTTAGAAAATGTCCTTTTAATTTTACAAGTGAAAGGCGTCCACTCTCTGTTTATCTCAAGGAGTGAATATGTTTTTGTAAGGGAGTTTAACGTTTTATTATTATTATTATTATTATGCTTTGGTATGGGGGGTTGACGTTGCGCACCGTGACGTCACCCTTTCCGTCCGACGCTGCAGCGAGCGCTCGCGAATGTTCTGGAAGGTTCATGTCGGAGAGGCGCGAGGAGGAGAAGAAGGAGGAGAAGGTATTTGTCGAGCGCGATCCATTGGGGCGTCACACGCCATTAATTATTTTTGTTGTGACGAGAGCATAAAATGTGTTCGGTTTAGAAAACCGTTTGTGTTATTGTTGTGGCGCAGTTGGTTATTTATATACGATGTAGGAAAAAGGGAGTTCGCGCATGCGCAGGGGATGGGCTGGTATTGTGTTGCAGAACGAGCTCGAATCACAAGAGAGAACATTGGTGTGTGTGTGTGTGTGTTAGGGGGATGGGCGCTGGCTACACACACACGCACAGACCAGCTAGAGTCGGTTTCATGAAATGCGACTATATTGTGGTCTCCAGAAGTGATCATTACACGTAGACATATGTGTGGTTGACATGAAACTGTCTTGTGTAGAACTGGGTTATAGTTTGAATCATAACAACAAAGACTATAAAGTGTTATGGTAGTACCATTTGTGCCATCCCATAAGCATAATAGTTAACAGCTGGAAGAAAAGGGGGAAAAAAAGCTCAAACCTGCCTAAGCTGGTCATATCTGACTGGTTTTCGAGGGGGTTTGACCACATCTTTAGAGACCAGCTTTATGATGTAATATTTTATCTATCCAAGACTGATTCTCTAGTGACTTTCCTAGTTAAAGGGAAAAATAAAATACCATTGTCCTACTTGGAGGACTGATAGACCTATTAAGCTAAGCAAGCAGACATTAAAGGCACAATATGTAAGATTTCTGGATTCAAATATCTAAAGGAAAAAGAAACTAGCACAGTGTTGATATATTTAGTTGACTTGTGTACTTACATTATCCCAAATGTTTCCGAGAATGTTTAAATCCAGAGAAATAAGCGATTTTAACCAGGACACGGACTGTGTCCGTGCGTCGCCTACATAGACTGTGAAAAAAATATGGACGTGACGTCATCCATAGGGATCTGAAGAGCAGGTTTGAAGTGTAAAGTAGGGACGAGCTGGCCGTCGCCATCTTGTCAGCACATCACTCCCGGATAACTGAAAATGGGCAAAAAGGCGGGATGTGGGTGGAGCTGAGATCATGTGATGACTAACAGACAGCAGATAAATGGCTATCCACCTGTCACTTAAAGTGGCCACGCCCTTAATTATGCAGAACTTTAAGGCTTTATATAATGTAAACGAATGAGTTATAAAAAAATTCACCCCCCTCACAGTCGTCATGAAGGGTAAAATGAGCCGTTTAGACCAAAACCACAATTTGTACCAGACTGTGAACATGTTCTGCTGTAAAGTTGGGCATTTTAACATGAGCTCAATGAGATTCTGCTCCTTCTGGAGTCTGTCTCTAGTGGCCAGTTGATGAACTGCAGTTTATGTCACTTCCGTATTGGCTTAAAGAGAAACTGCAGGAGGTTGCCGCTTGGTCGCCTATCAATGACATCATACCCGCGTTACCCCCGATTTCCGATTTTGTAGAAACCATGGAAACACCAAAGACACTTTAATATATTATGTGTTTTATTAGACAGGTGAGCAAATGTTTAGAGACATTCATCGACAGAAAATTAATCATCGTTATACAGCTCAGCACAGTTATGGTGCGTTCACACCGGACGCGAATGAAGTGTTTTGCGCGAGTGATTTACATGTTAAGTCAATGCAAAGATGCGAATAGACATTCTGCGGCGAGAATTGAGAAAAAATTGCAAAAAAAGTTCTCAAAAACGCCAGATTAAATGTTTAATTTGGCACTCTTTTTATAAATATACCACAGATTTGAACTTTAAAAATCGCCTGAAAAAGTCTTTAAACTACATTTTGTCAAACATTAACAGTTGAATTTTTACAAAAAAGACGTCAAGTGTGAACACAGCCCATGTCAGCCATTTCTCAACGAGACGAACCGCCCTGCAGAAGCTCCTCCAATGACGCGAATTCGCATCTGTTGTGAAGTGCATGTCAAGCGCGAATGAAGCGGGTAAACTCAAAATGTCCAACTACCACGCGAATAGCGCGGTTTATTCGCATCTGGTGTGAATGCACCATTAGTCTTATTGTTTAAATCTGATTTTCTTGATTTACCGCGAGTACCATGTTTTACCATGCCTAATGATCTAGCTCACTGCAGTGTGAACAAGTGTTTCATAGTAGCGCCTAGCGAACGCACAGAATAGCTATAACATAACTTTCAACTCACTCAAATGTGTGTAATATGATAAAACAGCGCTGCGTTACCACACATACACATGAGCGGAAGAACGCTCGTCTGCGGCAGATTAAAAGCTCCGGGAAATCCAGGTGTCATCAAGCTATGGCTTTGCTTTGAATAAGCGACGAAAAACTACATATTGTGGCTTTAATATCTGGCCGTATATTATTGCCAGACAATAGCTATACCTGCCAAATAACAAAAAACATCAAGTAAATATTGTGCAAGATAACAGCAATTGTGTGTGCATCTTATTTACTATCAATAAACTGCATATCATCAATATTTCAAACACACACTGATAACGTTCAGATAACTACTGTAAACGCCGTGGTTTATGACTATAGATTTCTTTGTAGGCCGTATTACTTAATGTTAGTAGACCTTCCTGAAATTAAAGCACTGTTGATTTTAATTTGTGTCTTTGTTTTATTGTGTATTTATTTAACGTTTGTTTGCACTTTTTTCTTATATTGTATCTTATGCAAAAAAATGCTGGCGCACTGGTCCATTTACAAATAGATGTTTTAGATTTGTTTTGTTCAAACATTGCCATTTCTTTTGCTATAGATATTTTAGTTTTCAGATTATAAAGCAGTGTTATGTTCTTAATTAGGTTTTTTTATTAAAAAAATATATAACAAAAGGAACCAATAAGAATATCGTTAAAGTACCGGATTGATAAGCAGTAGTAATACCGTTTAAACCTTAACGATACACATCCGTATGTACTATGGTATATTTCACACTACCATAGCATTGCCATTGATGATGACTAATGGTGCGTTCACACCGGACGCGATTCGCGCGAGTGATTTACATGTTAAGTCAATGCAGAGACGCGAAATGGCATTCTGCGGCGCGATTCGCGCGAATGAGGCGGCGAGATTCGCGCGATTGAGGCGGCGAGATTCGCGCGAATCGCTCAAGTTGAAAAATCTGAACTTTGGCGGATATTTCGCGCCGCGTTAACCAATCACGAGCTTGCTCTAGTAGTGACGCATTTACAAGCGGAGGCAGAAATCCAAACAACAATGGAGGACAAGATAATCGTGGCCGTATGTGGATACCCGGAGCTGTATGATACATCATCATATCACTACAGGAACAGGAATAAAAGGAATAAAAAGGATCTTGCTTGGAAGAAAGTGAGTTATTGTGAGCCAAGTGAGCCATTTCACAACGAGACAAGAGCAGAAAAAAAGAGCCAGAGCCAGCGGCAAATGTGAGAAGGACTAGCCGAGGAAAGGCAGGTCTCGCCGGGTAAACGAGCGTGGAATGTCACTGATCGCCTGGATCTCACAACTCCGAAAACGCCAGATAAAATGCTCAAATAGGCACTCTTTTTATAAAATAACCACAGATTTGAGCTTTAAACAACTATATTATCGCCTGAAAAAGTCTTTAAACTACGTTTTGTCACACATTAATAGTAGTATTTTTTACAAAAAAGACGAGCTGGCTCATATAGGCTCATATAGGGCAGAAGCCCCTCACTTGACGCGAATTCGCGTCTGTTGTGTAGTTGTCACACGCGAATTTCACGCGCGAATGACGCGAGTAAACTCAAAATGTTCAAGCGTCCACCTTCGTGCGATTAGCGCAAATTATTTGCGCGAATCGCATCCGGTGTGAACGCACCATAAGGGTGGTGGGGGGGATCATGAAGGATGAAGCATTCCTGAAGGATCATGTGACTGAAAATTTAGCTTGGGACAACATTTATATTGTAATAATATTTCAGAATATTAAGGTTTTACTATATTTTTATCAAATAAATAGTGACTTTTTTTCTAAAATATTCATAACAATCATAGTAAAACAAATCAATTGTGTTGTGTATATAGCGTAATATTTTTGTATTTGCTCTGAAATTATTTTTAAAAACCACATGTGGAACAGTCTCAGAAAGGCTTGCTCTTTTGATGTGGCTTGTTTATACATGTTGTATTGTACATATCTGCTACTGTCAGTGAGGTTATGTTTTATGGATGGGTTCTGCCAAGCATTGTTTGTATCAAATAAATGCAAAGTAATGGAATATCAACATCTATGTGCTTGCTTTTGTCTTGCTAAAGAATATGGGTGATGAAGGCCCTCGCACTGACCATGTTTACATGCACAATAATATTCCTATATTAATATTCCATAACCCCATTAAATCTGTATATGCATGTGCCTCTTTTAATCAGGATTCTTAATTATCTTATTTGGGGGGGATTATACCATAATGGAATAATCATTAATATCTACACATGTAAACAAAAGAAATTATTGATCCGGCATGATATCGGCCATTTTTAAAAAGGTCAAGCAACACTAAGAGATATTTATGGAGCGATAAAGATTTTTTCAGATTGGTGGAAGCATTGTATAAAAACTACGGTATTATTGCTTGTGTGTTGCTGTCACTGACATGAAGTGTGATTTGAGGTGAAATTACTGTACATAATTACACATAAAAAATGTGCGGTAAAAAATTGCAAAAAGCATCTCCAGTATTTTCGGTACAACTGCAGCAAACATGAACGTCTTTGTTTGAAATATGCTAATAATTGTGTATTCGGGAATATCCCTTCAGCTGCTGAGCATTCGGGAATAAAGGTTTAACCCAATGCAAGTAAATAAATAAATTGGAAAATATTGTTTGCATGTCAAAGTATTTTAATGTGCATGCTTATGAATTCTCCTGTAATGCACAAACACCATTTTAAAACAGGGTTGCTGCACATTTTTTAAAGTAAAATATAAAAAAGAAATACAAATTAATACTGTACTTTAGGGGTGTGCAATATTGCCAAATTATATATTGATATTTTCAAATATTTTGTTGATAACAATAATTAGAGGACATTTTGCTGAGTGTGTGTTTTTGTGTCGGTACCATGGCTGGTTTAGGCTTGTTGTGGACAACACATTCACATTATTCATATTCTATGTGATGGTCAGTTCACAGCCGTGACAGAAATGTACTTTTTTTATTAAAGGGATAATTCACCCATGAAATTAGCCCATGATTTACTCAAGTCATCCTAGGTGTGTATGACATTCTTCTTTCATACAAATACAATCAGAGTTATTCATAAATGTCCTGGCTCTTCCAAGCTTTATAATGGCAGTGAAAGGGTAGTTCTGTTTTGAAGTCCATAAAAGTGCATCTATCCATCATATAACTGCTCCACACGGCTCCGAGAGGTTAATAAAGGCCTTCTGAAGCAAAGCGATGCGTTTGTGTGAGAAAAATATCCATTTTTAAAACTTAATAAAAACTAAAATAACTAGCTTCCGGCAGACTAATTTTCATTTTTGGGTGAACTGACCCTTTAAAGGATTAGTTCACCCCAAAATGAAAAATTCCTGATATTTTACTCACCCCCATCTCATCCAAGATGGTCATGTCTTTCTCTCTTCAGGCGAAAAGAAATTACGTTTTCGGAAGAAAACATTCCAGGATTTTTCATCATATAATGGTTTCATCATATAAAACAAAAATGCTGAAGGTCCAAACCAATGCCGTTTCAAAGCGCTTCGATGGGCTTCAGAGGCTCTGCGCGATCCCAGATGAGGAATAGGGTCTTATCTAGACAAACCATCTAGTCATTTTCAACAACAAAAAAAAGACAATTATTATACTTTTTAACCTAAATTGCTCATCTTGTGCAGCTCTGCGAGGTGCTAAGGATGACGCAATCACGTAGGAAAGGTCACACTAGATGTAGGCTGAAGTACCGCCCCTGTGTTTACAAAGCGCTTGCGTGAAGACTTAAAGCTACACTGTGTGATATTTTCCCCCATCTAGCGGTGAAAGGGTATATGACCATCCAGTAAATATTAGTTTCTTTTCCTCCCAATTCCGATTTCGTTTTAACTCCTACGGTGGCCGATTTAGTCCAAGATTAACATGGCTTCCAGTTCGATCCAGCAATCCCCCTCTTCACATTCGCCATCGAGTTGTAACGCGTGTGTCCGGGTGAAAAATACGGATAGCTCACTCAACTGGAGTCGATGCAAACACGGAGGCGATTGACATCAAACAGCCCGCACTTTATTCCCCGCGGAACCCCCCACAAGAGTCCGGCACAAACTCCACTTCCGTCCACAGCATTACCCAACAAAACTAAAATAAATGAATGTTAGCAACAGAAGACAGAAAATAATCCGCACACATGGGAGCTCGAGGCGCAGTGCACACACACACACACACACACACACAGAACGCAGGCGCTCCAACCGGGGCGAACGCTCTTAAAGGGGCCACACTATTTTCCTACTCGTTACAGAGTGTTAAAACGCGAAAGGCGAAGCTTGAATTTACGGGTATGTCCCTCTTTGGCTAATGTACTTTCAAAATGGAAGGGAAACATTGCGACCCCCATTCGAACCCCTTACCCGTATGCATTTTCAATGGCTTTACGAGAATACTTTATTACTTGAAAGAAGTAAATATACATTAATGAGCACATATATTTTTGAAAGAACTAAGTGCTTTTAGCTAAGAATAAACAAAAAAAGTTACACAGTGTAGCTTTAATACAAACGCCCTTTAGCAAAAACACTAAATTTTCAACTTCAAAATAGTCCGACTTCGTTGTTTTACCTTTTTTTTGCTAAAGGCCGTTTGTATTAGTCTTCATACGAGCGCTTTGTAACCACAGGGGCGGTACTTCTGCCTACGTCATCTCCTCGGTTTCTGGTTTTATTCTGCAGAAACGCTTTACTCTCACTGCAGTGTGAACAAGTGTCATAGTAGCCGCTGAGAGAACACACAGAGTAACGTCATCACATCATCAACACACTCATGTGGCGATCACACCGGACGCGATTTGTGCGAATAATTTGCGCGAAGGTGGACGCTTGAACATTTTGAGTTTACTCGCTTCATTCGCGCATGAAATTCACGTGTGACAACTACACAACAGACGCAAATTCACGTCATGGGAGGGGCTTCTGCCCTATATGAGCCTATATGAGCCAGCTCGTCTCGGTCACTTGACGTCTTTTTTGTAAAAAATACTACTATTAATGTGACAAAGTAGTTTAAAGACTTTTTCAGGCGATAATATAGTTGTTTAAAACTTAAATCTGTGGTTAATTTATAAAAAGAGTGCCTATTTGAGCATTTTATCTGGCGTTTTCGGAGTTGTGAGATCCAGGCGATCAGTGACATTCCACGCTCGTTTACCCGGCGAGACCCGCCTTTCCTCGGCTAGTCCTTCTCACATTTGCCGCTGGCTCTGGCTCTTTTTTTCTGCTCCAGTCTCCAGTTGTGAAATGGCTGACATAGATTTTGTTGAGAGGGTAACTCACTTTCTTCCAAGCAAGATCCTTTTTATTCCTGTTCCTGTAGTGATAGGATGATGTATCATACAGCTCCGGGTATCCACATACGGCCACGATTATCTTGTCCTCCATTGTTGTTGGGATTTCTGCCTCCGCTTGTAAATGCGTCACTACTAGAGCAAGCTTGTGATTGGTTAACGCGGCGCGAAATATCCGCCAAAGTTCAGATTTTTCAACTTGAGCAATTTGTGCGTTCAAAACGCTCAATTCGCGTGAATCGCGCCGGAGAATGCTATTTCGCGTCTCTGCATTGAATTAACATGTAAATCACTCGCGCGAATCGCGTCCGGTGTGAACGCACCATCAGATGTGTCTGATATGATCAACAGAGCTGCGTTACCTCAAACTCATGACTGGAAAAGCAGAAATGGCGCCTGCGACTGTCATAATAAAAGTCTTGCTCTGCTTCAGACTACAGTAACGTTAATAATCACATCCATGAACATGATTTCTGCCTGAGTCCTATCCCGATTCTTTCCCACCGGCTGTGAGGTGCAGACCACATGTCCCAAGATTCTGCGCTCAAACTTGCCGTCATCAAACTACACCTTGTTTTGAATAGGCGAACTCTAGCGGACGGAAAAGTTACATAGTGCACCTTTAAGTATTCACGGCAAGCCTGTAAAAGAACCACACAGGTCTACTGAGTATAATTATAATGATAATATTTTATTTACATACACAACATCTCTGAGGTTTAACAAGGGCTCAAGACCATGGATGTCCGGTTACAGGTCAGCTCTCACACCAAAGCCCGGTCCAGGAGGAGGTTCTGTCAGGGAGGTCAAACCTCCGGCAGGTTCACATGAAAAACGGCCATTCCTGATGGAAGAGAGATCATCAATTAAAACACTCTTAGTGTGCCAACTGATTCATTAACCACACATATCTCCTTATTTAATTAGTCTTTTAAACCTCTAGTTGCCTCACGTCATCTTAGGAAGTGAAATAAATAATAGGGACTGTGCAAGCTAAGGCCATCAACCTTATAACTAACAACTGACTGTCAATCCTTTTAATACGCCTGCGTCTGTGAAAGTCCCAAACACCCCCATGACATCACAACCAAACTATACTTGAGCCAGATAATTCAATCAATTGGCTTGGCCCAATTTCTGTAAAAGATCTAAATCTTTAAACAAATGAGATGAGTTGCTTTCACATTCAATTTCACTGCTGTTCTATACGGACAAGCATTTTTAACGATGTCTGACCACAGAGTAATTGGGCTAAATAATAAAAGCTACCTTGATATTTTTTTAACTTTTGATGATGACTAACGGTGGTGGGTGGGGGGATCATGAAGGATGAAGCATTCCTGAAGGATCATGTGACTGAAAATTTAGCTTGGGACAACATTTATATTGTAATAATGTTTCACAATATTACGGTTTTACTATATTTTTATCAAATAAATGGTGACTTTTTTCTCAAATATTCATAACAATCATAGTAAAACAAATCATAACTGTGTTGTGTGTATATAGCGTAATATTTTTGTATTTGCTCTGAAATTATTTTTAGAAAAATGGGGGGGAAACATTCGATTCAAAATGTTTAATGCAAGAAATAACAACAAGCGCAGCTTACGTCAGTTCTTCAGAGAACGGTATGAACATTTCATATCACGATTATAGTGACCCCAATTATCACGATTATCACGGTTTTGTTCAAATGAGATGAAAGTGTTCAAAAGATTTCAAACATTTCAACAAGTTTTATATTCAGGGATGCAAACGGGTGAGGGGTAAAAAAGGTGAGAACATTGCGTGGATAGAGAAAACCTTCTCCGAGGTCAGGACACTTTTTTCTTTTCTTTTGAATACATTTACTTTTCATGTTCATTTATAGACACTTTTAAGTATCTTTGCATCTGCCTGAAAACTAATTCTAACAGGTAAGAGGTAAAAAAAGTTTTTGTGTTTTGTGTAGGGCAAAACAACCCTTTATGAAACACAAAAAAAAGGATTCAATAGATGTGAGAGCTGAATACATAAACAACAAAAACTAGAAGACAACAACCAGATAAAACGTAACGCAAATAAAACTGAAGATCCCACTGGCTACAAATGCATCAATATGGGATACTTTGTACACCAACTCGTAAGTTAAACCCCATTTCTTCTGACGTTATTTCAAGGGCCCGCTTTCTTTGTTTTGCCACATGTCTCAGCCTTGCCCGTTTTTCTTTGACGCATTTATTTTCATTATTATTTATTTATTCATTATTCATTTTATTACCTTGTAATGTCACTTCGGCCTGAACGGACTCCTCCCCCAAAACACTCTCTCATCGGATCTAAGCAAATCCCGTAGGTGACCCATATTGATCTCAAAAAGGTGAATTCTCAGCTAAAGGTGAGGAGTTTGCATCCATGTGTATTTGAAAATCAACAAATAAAAAAAGCAGCTCTGTGCATTTTAAGGAAGACTCTATTCTGTGGCATTTCCTTCCTTATAATCAGTCCCTCCAGAAAAACGCGATTATGCGATCGCGTGATTTAACGCATAATCAGCCAAAGTCCGCATATTCATGCGGGGGCCGCATTTTTTCAAATACGCCGCACTTTCGCAGCATAAATTGCCTATTTCCGCGTGCAAAATATGCAGGGCTAGCATGATTTCATAATCCCCGCATTTTCGTTGCAAAAAAAGTCATATATATATTAGCAGAAAGTTGAGAAATGTTCGTTTACTTCACACAAGAGCCGCCATTTCCGCCTATTGCCATGGGAACGTTTTGAAGTGACGTAATTACCCGACGTGAACATCATCGAAAAGCTGCAAACCCCCGTGGTGAAACCATAGATATCGGTGAAACCATGATGAAGCGCAAACTCCCATTTGCCAACAAAAATAACAGCAAAAAACGCACAAAGCAGTTTCCCGGTGTGTTGACCGATTTCAAAACACAGCATCATGAAGCGTTATGAATCAGTGAGTCGATTCAGTGGTTCGGATCGCCAAAGTCACGTATTTCAGCAGTTTGACACGCGATCCGAATCATGAATCGACTCACTGATTCATAGCATCATGATGCTGTGTTTTGAAATCGGTCATCACTATATAAGTCGTTATTTAGAGACGAACGGAGGTCTTATATGGAGAGAGAATTTTGTCTTTATTACATGCGATAAAATAAATGATCCGAGAGAAAAAAAAAAGTTTGAGAGAAAAAGTTATCACAATGATAGCAAATTAGTAGTAAATCGCCATCACCTGCTTTCAGATGGAGCGGCATTTACTACCATAAGTTCACTGACAAGCGGAGCCATATCACATTAATTATCGCAGGCGATACATCTGTGATAATGAAGGGGAAATTGCCCCGGTTGTCAGTGAACTAACGTTACGAAACTAGTGAAAACTTCACTTACAGTGAAACTATCTAAATCAAAACATTCATTTGGCATTTGATTTAAAAATAGTATATAAACCAGGTGAGTTTGCAAGTTTACCTAGCATGATGGCTGGTTAGCTTTACTAGCGATTAGCAAGCAAATAATATAATACACACTCATTCCTGAATATGAGTGCTATTTTTTAACGTTTAATCTTCAGTGATGCTGAACCTGCTAAGCCAGCTGTGTGTCATCTGACCCAAACATTGGAGTGTCCGTGCTCAACTAAACTAGCCATAAGGCAGAGGCGGTATCATGCAGGTGAACCGAACAATGGTGTAATGATTCAGTTCGACTCCCAAGACAAGACGATGCTCACCCGACTGGCCAATAGGAACGTGGCCCCGCCCATGACACAATTCTCACAGTGAAAGCAAAATCTGACACGAGAGCAAGAAATTGCATCGAGAGCAAAGAAAAGCGTTTTGAGAGAAACACTTTTTTTTTTTTTTGGAGAAAATGTTTTCACACTGATAGAGAGTTTTTTTCAAAGTATTTTGAGAGAGATATAAATAATTAAAAAAATTTCAAATGTATATTTTTTTATGTTCTATGAGAAAATACTTTCTCTCAAAACTTTTTTTTAGTCTCAAATATTATTATTTTTTGCTATTGGTATGAAAACCTTTTCTCTCAAATATTTGTTTTTCTCTCATGAAATGCTTTTTTGCTATCATTGTGATAACTTTTTCTCTCAAACTTTTTTTTTCTCTCGGATCATTTATTTTATCGCATGTAATAAAGACACAGTTCTCTCTCCATAGTCTTACGGGTGTCCAACGACATGAGGGGACGTCATTAATGACAGAATTTTAATTTTTGGATGAACTAACCCTTTAAGAGATTGCACTTTGTGCATTGGAAGCACTCAAATGTCTGTTTTGTATAGCTACCTCTGTAAAACAGGAAGTTATTTATTCATTTTTCAAGTTGTAGCATATTCCTTTTGTAAAGCTACAGAACTTGTTTGACTCAATGTTTTGTAAATTTGAGCCATGTGTTTATTAAGGTCTTCAATAAAACAAGATGAGAACTTAAATATTCCCAGCACTTTCTGTGATGTAGTGCTTTTTTTCTCTTTCATCAAACCGCAGTTTTTGCAAGTTCCTGCAATTTCATCACATTAAATTGCATAAATATCCCGCATTTTTCATCGCATTTTTTAAGAAAACATGCCGCATAATCAAGGATTTTTGCCCGCAACAATCACAAAAAAGAGCCGCATTTTTCTGGAAGGACTGTGACGCATTACAACACATCCACGCATCACACCAGACACGCTCTTGTTTCATTCAAATGCAACTTGCGCCTTTTTTTGTGATTGTATTGAAAATGACTTTACTATTAATACTACTATAATTATTACTATTTAAGTGTAATGACTCAAAATGAACTGTATGTATTCTTTTGATAACATAAAAAGTAAAAAGTGTAATTGTGTATGATATGTTTTGATATTGTAAAATGGACCCCAGGAAGATTAGCGACCACTCGTGGAAGCTAATGGGGCTCCAAACAAATAAACAAATTACTATAACTTCTTGTGATCATCTTGTCTGGATGATTATTTTGCACACTGTACAAAATGGATTTATAAACAGGTAAGATTTAAAACATTAATCTCAATTCAATATGTCCCGTAATTATTTATGTGGTAAAGAAAATCTGTGCAATAAGTGTACAATGAATATACATTATTATCCCTTAAAAGTCACCCTAGTCTTGTGTGAACTTATTCATTCGTCTTTGGCTCAAAGCCACTTGCTTTACGTTAATTTCAAGTGAGTGGGAGAAAATATTTCAACTCAAAACTTTTTTTTAGTTTTGGTATTGAGGTCAAAGTCCACCTGCCTTGCGTTCGCTATACAACAGTGGGTGGTCACGAAAACAACTTGGCGGATTTGAAGCGTTTGCCCCTATAGCAGTGACTTTATTTTTGCATGTTCTGCAGACAGGGTGACCGTCCTCAATTAAGTTTCCCTCAGGACTTTTGTAAAATCAAAATATGGCCACAGCTCAGATTTGGTCCTTTTAGAGGGCTGAACAATCTCTTCTGCCATTTCTTCTCGTTCAAAAAACAATTTTGCGCCTGCGTCAGACTGATGCTGGCTGGACAGGACGAGTTTTCAAAATCATGATAATCAAACATGGTTTTAATGAGAATTACATTTTAAACGATATTATTTTAAATCGACTCTTCATGACCTATCGCTTCATGTTCTCCCAAGTTGTAAGTCGCTTTGGATAAAAGCGTCTGGTAAATGCATAAATGTAAATGTACTAACCATCAGTACATTTTATCATAGTTTATCATGAAACCGGTAATCATTCCATCCCTACTGGATGAGTTTTTTAACGAATCTCATAAAGACTTCACTTGTTTCATTACTGGATGAATCAGTGTTTTTGAACAAATCTCTTGAATGAATGATTCAATGACATCCATTTTTAATAGTCACTTATCGCCACCTACTGGCGTAACAATGTATTTGGTACAATCTTTATTTTAACCATCAAGTTATTTTCAAAAGGTGATTTACTCTATTTTTATCCGAACTATACATTTGATATACTTCAGTGATCATTTGAATTATTGTAACAGAAATAATGATACTGTGTGCTTGAAAAGCTTGTTTCATATTAATACATGATAACTGCTCTCTCAGGCTCAGTGGCAGCACCAATGCAGATCTGTCAAAGGTTTAATAGACATCGCCAAATTATTGTTATTTAGGAATGAGATCACATGGGTGTTTGAATCAAGATCGCGATCCATTAAGGATTAATCGTGCAGCTCTAGAAAGAAAGACAGATTTCTGTACCTGGGCCCAGGAGGAGGAACTTTCCCTGCCTTCAGCTCATCAAGGATCTGATCCATGTCTGATGGTTTAAGATCCTCCTACAGACCAAGACAAAGAGAAGGAAGAGCACAGGAAACACCCATTAATGGAGAACACATTCATTATAGCCCATTCTCTGATCTCTGCCACTACAAAGCGAGAAATAAATCAGCTCGAGCATCAACTCTACAAGGGAGGATTTAGTCAAAGCATGTCCATATTCCACCAAAATCAATAAAATTATACTTTGCAAAAATAAAATAAAGCCTGTTTTTATAACAACTGAGATGTAATAACTGTACTGTTCTTAAAATAGACTTCAATTTCTTTAAACAAAACATAATTAGTTATGAACTATGACATGTTCTTGACATGTTTTGTGAGATTCAGCCACTAAAGATGTTTTCTGTTTAAAGGCCGAGGGTAATTGCATCATTACCCGGCAGGTCATTGTATCAAGTAATATTCACCACTGATACGATTTGAGGTCTAATTGGTAAATGCAACTATATAAACAGAACATGAGGCAGATTATATACTCAATCTGTCCTCTAAAGGTAGAAATCGACTGTTAGTGTTTTTTGTTGTTTTTTTTACTTTTTGAATAAGTAAATAAGAATAGTACAAAAAAGGAACTATTAATATTGTAATATCATTAGAATTATGTATTATAATAATTAGTATTTAGTTATTTTGTTGTATTTTTTGACCAAATTTACAATTATAATTATGGTTTTTCGAATATTCCCTTTAATACAGTGTGTAATACAGCTGTTTGTGAATGTAGACGCTCTGCAGTTGTAAAGTCAAAAGTGCTCGATAAATAAAGTTGTCATCTCTAAAAGAAAGAATCGACTCTGAACCGCCTGTACGCCAGTACTGTTATTCGAACCCACTACGCCACTAGAAAATACATTCGCATAATGCCCGTCTATGTTGTGCGTTGTCTGCCCGCAAACAACTTGACTCGCCCACAAACACGTCATTTCACTGACGACTTGCTCTTGAAAGATGGGTCAGTACACCAGCTTGCTCCTTGGAATTACAACCTTAAGTATGAAAAATGATTGATGTATATATTTTCTACCGGGTTTTCAAAATACCTAGTTGTGTGTTTTATATTGTGTACGTTCCGGCTAACTCATGTTATTACTGTCTTACTGATAATCAGCTGTGGGCCACCATTACCTAAAACTGTCAATGAATGCAGATCATCTGTCGTTCTTACTGTGAGTAAAGATAAAGGATGGAGTAAGATTTGTTTTGTAAACTTTAAAGTTACATCAGTCATTCACGTTAGCGCTGGGCTAACGTATGCGCTGTTGTTGATACAGTTCCCGCATGTGCACCGCAATAAATGAGAAACACACACATGGGTTTGTTGATGGGCGTACTCTTGTTAATGCTGATGGTGAGGAATTACAGCTGAAACATCTCATAATGTTCCTCAAAATGTGTAGCGTATCACTGAGAAACTCCTGCTCAAGTCATCCTTCTGATGGAGGTTCGGTTGAATAACTAGTTCTTCCAATGTTTCATCATCGGATTGATTTGGTAAAATCGACGTCATCGTTACTGTCTTTACAGTGTGTGCGCTCACTGAGCTTTAGAAAGCCTCTGGAGCTGGAGTTCAGTTATGGTGATGGCCGTTTAGCTTCCGACTCGCACTAGAAGCGGTAGACCAATCAAAACAGACTGGGCCATCTAACCAATCAGAGCAGAGTAGACCAATCACAACAGACTGGGCCATCTGGCCAATCAGAGCAGAGTAGACCAATCACAACAGACTGGGCCATCTGACCAATCAGAGCAGAGTAGACCAATCACAACAGACTGGGCCATCTGACCAATCAGAGCAGAGTAGACCAATCACAACAGACTGGGCCATCTGGCCAATCAGAGCAGAGTAGACCAATCACAACAGACTGGGCCATCTGACCAATCAGAGCAGAGTAGACCATTCACAACAGACTGGGCCATCTGACCAATCAGAGCAGAGTAGACCAATCACAACAGACTGGGCCATCTGGCCAATCAGAGCAGAGTAGACCAATCACAACAGACTGGGCCATCTGGCCAATCAGAGCAGAGTAGACCAATCACAACAGACTGGGCCATCTGACCAATCAGAGCAGAGTAGACCAATCAAAACAGACTGGGACATCTGACCAATCAGAGCAGAGTAGACCAATCACAACAGACTGGGCCATCTGGCCAATCAGAGCAGAGTAGACCAATCACAACAGACTGGGCCATCTGGCCAATCAGAGCAGAGTAGACCAATCACAACAGACTGGGCCATCTGGCCAATCAGAGCAGAGTAGACCAATCACAACAGACTGGGCCATCTGGCCAATCAGAGCAGAGTAGACCAATCACAACAGACTGGGCCATCTGGCCAATCAGAGCAGAGTAGACCAATCACAACAGACTGGGTCATCTGACCAATCAGAGCAGAGTAGACCAATCACAACAGACTGGGCCATCTGGCCAATCAGAGCAGAGTAGCTCGTGGAAAGGAGGGATTTAGAGAGACTGGTTCATCCATCGAGTCGTTTGAGAATCACTGAACATTGTGGTGATGTGCATATGAGAAAAGCATTTTGACCTTTGATGTGTAGGAGACCTTCAAAACAAAATTAGGAAACTTTGAAATAGCATAACCGGGGCACTTTAAGAAAAAAACAATCTGCACCATCAATCTTATTATTATGCTCTGATGATGTATTCTTAATAATAGTAATTTGTCTAGTAGTAGTAAAATTATAGCATGCAAAGTTCATTTGTTTGTACTTTCTACATTCATCTAAAGTAACTGTCAGGTTGTTTATCAGCCAATCAGAAGATGATTATTATTCTTTATAACGCGTGTAATGTGATCGCATCCTGCGTTCTACCCAACGGTTACCATTGTCAAGACTATCAATAAGATGCTACTCTCACCACAGGAACAAACGTTGCTCATCTTCATTAACAGAGAAACTGCCTCCCCTAGAGGTGACGTTAAAACTAGCCTCTCACCAACACACAACAAGACTCATGAGCTTTGTAATCATACTCACATAATAGTTATCGTTGATTTGGACCATTGGTGCGTTCACACAAGCTCCGAGACATTCAACTTCTGTTAGCGTGAATAATTTATCCGCTGTGGTCTCCCCGACTTTGATACCTGACAGGAGAGATCATTTCCAGTTCAGGATATTTGGGTTAAAAAAAATCAAATGCATAGTTATTTACTCGCCCTCGTGTCATTCCAAGTCAATTAGATTTTCTGTCTTCCATGCCACAAGACATTTTCTCTTTCCTAGCAGAGTGGCTTTAGCTTGTTTATGTGGCGTGTGTGTTTATTGGTGGCGTGCGAGTGGAGACGTCTCTGTGGAGTCCCAGTTCTTGCTCACCCAGTTTGTTCTGGATGGCCTCCAGGATGCTGTCGGAGTCGCAGAGCATGCAGGGAGTAGTGGTGCAGATCTGGATGTGGTACTTTCCCACTGGCTGACGGAGGAACATGGTGTAGAAAGTCGCTACTTCATAAACCCTCATTGGAGCAATGCCTAGGACCTCTGCCACCTGCAGGAGAAATTGAAAATCGCATCAGACATTGGTTGGGGCGTGAGGAAAATCTGAAAACCACAATATTTTAATAAAAGAAAATAGGACATTCACTGTCAGCACTGACTTCCCCCCCCCCAAAATATGTATTATAATCTTTATATTGTGTATTTGGTAACACTTTACTTAAAGCCTTTGTGTATAACGCATTATAAAAGGTATTCATAAGGTATACAATTGTATATTTTCATAAATAATGGCAGATTTGTTTGTCGTGTTTTAATGCATTATAATTTCTAAAGGTATTATAATTTTAAAAGTAGAGTTTTCTGTATATATTTGATTATACTATTTATTGTATTATAATTGTGGTTACAGTTATTCATGAGACCATACGATGCATTATAATCGATGAATATAATGCATTGTACATAAAGGCATTAACTTCAGTAAAGTACGTTTTTTTTAGCACAACATTTTGTAGAAGCTTCTATACAAATAAAAATGTAAAGAATATCGGATGATGTTGCTTAATGATCTATAGCTTTACAGTATGAACATGAAAATGCATGTACTGTATTATGAATGCATGCATTTCATGAAGGCTGGGTGATTTAAATAAATACACTGCTGGGCACAAAATAACATGCAGTTAAGCTAAATATGTAACTGTGATGCATTTAGACTTATCACATATCAATAAATAAATACTTTATAATGTCACAAAAATACTTTATGAAATGAAAGAAACAGATCAAATGAATTACAGGAGACCTACACTGCTCGGCCAAAAGCAGCAGTTCTTTTAACCCTAAATGATGGGAGTGTGTAGCTTTTCATTTCTTAAACAACCATGTGGAAGACACATCATGGACATACTCCAGGATGACACTAGCCGGGCGTGCGTCCATTACAGATTTGAACAAAACTTTTGCGATATTTTCTAAATGTCAATAAAAACAAAATTGCGAAATGACGGTGTTATCGCAATAAATCATTCAAAAAAATCATGGCAATGGATGCTAGTAAGTATATCACAGCCACTGCACTAGCCATTATTTCCAGGTTTTTAGTAACTGTGGGAACTGTTTATTATCTATTAAACAAAGAAGCGTAGGCTCTAGGGGTGGCACGGTACATGGAAAAAAACCGAACCGTTCGGTTCGCTTGTGTCGGTTCGGAGTGTGTGCGTCGCACGGTTCGCGCATGCGCAATGTCTCCTCGTGCCCATATGTGACAGTGGGTGTCCTTTTCGCGCGAAATTAGAGGTGTGTGTGGACATACAGTAAAGTAAAAGTGGAGTGCTGCAGGTCACGTCACATGTAGAAATGAAAGTGGGAGAGATAAGGAAGGCTGCCAGATCGTATAGCAGGGCAGATGCAGTGCGGAGAGCGTGAGCCGCGCCGCGCGTGCCCGCTGCGCATAAACACACTGGCAGAGTTTGTCTCGCGAGTCGCGCAGCTGAACCGCTAATACACACATGCATATCTAATACACACATGCATATGTTGTATATAAGTAGTTCACATGATAAATGTAACATTTAAAAGTTAAGATGCTTCTAGTTCTAATAATTTAAACAGGCCTTTGAAGTTTGGGCAAAAACTTCTGGCAGTGTTGTGTTTTCGTGTATTTTATGTTATTTTTTCACAGCGCTGGATGTCATATGGTGATTGTGAAACACACGGGACACTTCATGGTGAAATGTGTTAATCAGGTCAGCTGAATTAAAGCCACAGTGCATTGTTCTGATCAAAATTGACATGATTAACATGAAAAATGTTACGCCAATGTGTCGGACTCGGTAGATAGCCAGTTAGGAAACAACTTGATTTAACAATTTTTAATACTGTATCCTAAATTGTGGATGATTAAGCCATATATACCATATGCTGAAGTAAATTTCTGGAGTGTTAACGATTAAAAAAAACAAGAACCGTAGAGAACCGAAAACCGTGACCCTAAAACCGTGATATGAACCGAACCGTGGGTTTGGTGAACCGTGCCACCCCTAGTAGGTTCTCACCTTGTTCATTGCTGAAATAGGAAGCCATCCGTGTTGCCTCTGAGCCAAATCCAGCACAGGAATAGTGGCGGCCGCCTTGTGTCCCTCTGGGTAATTATTAATGATGGCCTCAACTCTCTGTCACATACCAAAAACAATCTTTATTCAACATATCTGGCAACAGCAAGACATATTTGATCTTGGCTGTGAAATACAAGAGCGAATTGTGCAGTTTTGACAGGAAAAAAGGTTATACATGACATGCATTAAATATGATCATGTTATGCTACAAAAAACACAAATGAGTTCCTTTACCTTCATGTTTTCAGGGGAGAATTCAAATGGCGTCTCTGGATTGTTGTCCGGTGTGTCTCTGTGCTGAATTAATGAAAACGGATGAACTCTTCAACAACAACAATATAAAATATAAGCCCTAAAACGGTATGTCCTCCTGATTTAGGGTGCATTACATGCTCTATAAAAATAAGCAAATTATTGATTCTCATGTCAAGCCACATTTATTTATAAAGCACACAGATTTATTAAAAGCAGCTTCATAGGCTGCGTTCACACTGCAGGGCTTAATGCTCAATTCCGATTTATTGAAAAAATGCGATTTTTTGCAAGGCCGTTCACATTTCCAATTAAATGCGACCTTTTGTGATCTCCTGTGTGAACGTGAAATGACCCAGAAGTGACCCGCATGCGCAGAAGAGTACTCAACGGTCAACGACGTCACTTGTTGTTTACGGAAGTAGCCAAATTTGGGTGTCAGCATTGGAGTTCGTTTAGCTTTATTAAAGTTATTTTCACAACGGAGCCAGCACCATTACAACCTTCTCATGTTAAGAAGAAAATTATAGTAACTATAGGCCGTGTGCAAATAACCCACCTGTATTACCGCAAGAGCTACTAGCTGGGCTGGCCGCGACAGCTGCGGGACCTGGGCTGTTCTCCTCGGGCTCCTCTTGGGCAAAGCAGCTGTCCAACAGTTCTAGTGGCTGAACGCTGGGCTTATCCCCCAAAAGGCGGTCCAGCTCTTCATAAAATGGACAGGTGATACGTTGACGGCCACTTCGTTTGTTCCAGTCTTTAACCTCCTTGTATTTGGCTCGGAGGCTTTTTATTTTTCGCTGGCATTGGAGCCAGGATCGTCTGTAACCACGCTCGGCCATTTCGCTGGAAATGTTTTCAAAGACCGCCCCGTTCCGATAAGAGCCCTCGAGTTTGGCCTGAATAGAGCTGTCCCCCCAAATATGAATTAATTCAGAAATCTCGCTTCCCTTCCACTGACTGGTCTCGTCCGCCATAGTTGTTTATTTTTTTTAATTTCCCGCCTACTTCAACGTACAATGATGACGTTTGTCGCGTATCAACGACGTGCGGGTCGGATACATGTGACCTGGCAGTTCAGACTGAAGACGCATTTCAAAAGATCGGATATGTATCGGATTTGGACCACATACCCAAGTGGCCTGGGTCGCATTTGAAAAGATCGGATCTGTGTCGTTCAGACTGTCATGAAAAGATCAGATACAGGTCGCATAAGGGCAAAAAAAATCGGAATTGGGTCGTTTCAGCCTGCAGTGTGAACGCAGCCATAGTAACAAACACGAAAATAACAAAGTAACATTGCAATAAATGTGGCAAACAAATACAAATTCTGCTGTAAAGCAGCTCTAAGAACAGGTAACAGTGCAATTATTCAGCTCAATGTTGATTCAATTCAGTTCAATAACTTTGTGAATGTTGCCAAGTTCATTAGTTATGAAGTAAACTCAGGTCAACTACCAAACTGCTCTACAGAAGATAATAGTGTCATTCAGCTCAAGCCAGATCAATGTTGATTCAGTTCAGTTCTATAACAGTGTTGCAAAATGTTGCAAAATTCATCAATTATGAAACAAATTTGACTCTAAAAAAAAAAAAAAGACAACGTCATTATCCAGCTTAAGTTCTGATCTCATCTAAGAGCATCAAATTGATAATATTACTTAATATTAAAGGGATAGTTCAAACCAAAATTACAATAATTGACTCACCCTCAAGCCTTCCTAGGTTTATAAGATTTTCTTCTTTCAGCCGAACACAATCAATCAGAGTTAAAATAGCCTGGCTCTTCCAAGCTTTATAATGGAAGTGAATAGAGGATGAGTTTTTGAAGCCCTGCATCATAAAAGTCATCCACAGGCTCCAGGTTAATAAAGGCCTCCTGAAGCGAAGCCATGTGTTTTTGTAAGACAAATATCCATATTTATAACTTTATAAACTGTAATCGCTGGCTTCCAGTGACAGCCCTACAGGAATCGAGTTCCGGCGTGATATATTGATGAATGCGGAAGCGCAGAGGTTAGAGCAAAACAAAACACCGCTCACTAATTAGAGTCTAAAACAAGAATTTTTAAAGAGAAATGTCAGAGGATTTGATATAAGAGAAGAGGGACTTGAGTTTGTTGCCCAGCCCTATTAGTTTGAACCGCGAGAGGCGTCAACGCTTACATTACTCCTACGCCGGGTCAGAGGTCATTCTTTGGCCAGAACTCCCGTACGGCTGTTACCAGAAGCTAATGATTATTGTTCATTAAAGGTGCACTATGTAAAAAAAATTAGGGCTGTAATCAAACAAAGAAAGTCTTGGTCGACTGAGGTCCTGAAATTTTCGACTAAAAATGACGTTAGGAAAAAAAAACGTTAAATGAATTGGCTGCACATTGTGCGCAGTACTTGGTAGCCTTGTTGTCTGCCTACATGAATTATAAATAAACATAAACACTAGTTGGCTATTTGCAGTATATTAAACAGTTTTTGACCTGATTATTTTGCACTGAAATGAGTCTGACACACGAGTCTTTTGGCTCTGACAGCGCTGCATCACGTGCACCTGCGCAATATCATAGTACTATATTTTCGGAAATCATAGACTATGTTGTCAACTAGTGATATCATCACAAGAACTTTTGAGGAATATGCAACATAATTTAGACAATTGTTTTTGTCATATGTATGATACTAACTGACAGACACTATCATCTGAGACACGAATAGACTATTAATAGCTTTTACTTGTAAACACAAAAGGCACGTCCACTTTTATAAAAAAGGAATATTTATTAAACAAGCCAGATCAAGAGCAGAAAAAACGCTCTCCCAATTAAATAAATAATATACAGCAAACTAGCCTTCTTCAATCTGTCTCTTTTCTCCAGTGGGTTGGGCTAATCCAAAAGAAGTGGAAACAAGGGGGTGTCCTGAAGACAGACTGTTACCTGTGAAACAGGGCTGCTCTGAAAACACCCCCATTAGTGCTCTCCACCAGATGAAATGAACACGGCAAAACCGACAGTACAGATCCACTTTTGCGGCACGATTGAAGCGTGGTGTTGTGACGCTTCCCCTCATGTGTATGTTGATGGGCGTTCCTCAAGTTTACCGCTATGGGCGTGCGTTTGAGCCAACGGGGAATGAAAAACAAAGGACCAGTGAGAGACTTCTCTTCACCAGTGGGTTGGGCTAATCCAAAAGAAGTGGAAACAAGGGGGTATTCTGAAGACAGACTGTTAAATGTGAAACAGGGGTGCTCTAAAAAAAAAACCATTAGCAATTAGTGCTCTCCACCTGATGAAATGAGCGCGGCAAAACTGATTAAATTAATGGGGCAAAAAATCGACCAATCAGAATTTTGGTCGAGCCAGAATTTATCAACTAATAATCGACTGGGAGATTACAGCCCTAAAAAAAATGTGGTAAAATATCCAAAAGCCACTAGGCCAGTGTTATATATTTTGTTCAGTTGAGTACTTACAATATCCCAAATGTTTCCAACTATTTGTAAATCGTGGGAAAACGCTATTTTAACCAATGAACTTGGACGTGTGAGGGAGTCGCCTGCCAATAGCGTCATATCTGCGTTCCCCTCAGTTTTATTCTGCAGAAACGCTTTACTCTCACTGCAGTGTGAACAAGTGTCATAGCAGCCGCCGAGAGAACGCACAGAGTCATAACATCATTAACACACTCAGATGTGTCTAATATGACAAACAGAGCTGCGTTACCATAGATATCCATAATAAAGGCTAGATGTCTCGTCCGCGCTACTGGCCAATGGAGGTCGATGTCCGCACCTGGCGGCCATCTTGTCACAGGCAGCTTGCTCACTCATAACATTGTTTTCATAAGTGCTTGCACTTTTTAAATAACCATAACTTGCTCAATTTTCTACCCATTTTCAAACTGTTTGGTTTGTTATAATGCGGATCATCATATATAATATATAATTTATTATGGATATCTATGTGCGTTACCTCATACTCATGACTGGCGCTGGCGACTGTCATAATAAAAGTCCCGCTGCTCGCGAGGCGTGTGTTGCGTTCATCTTATTAACAATCGCTCCAGCGGTTCCTCAGCTCCACAACACTCGCTCCTGCTCTGCTTCAGACTACAGTAACGTTAATAATCACAAAGCAAAGCGGCATATTTCTTTAAATTAGATTTGTGTACCAAGTATAGGACGCTGGCTAAAAGAAAAGGTAACAAATAAGTCAATGGAATAGATCACTTATATTTTAAGGGATAAATATACGGTTTTTGATGGCGTTTGGGGACCTTTCAGATCGTTTTTAAAACATTGGAAAGGTGTTAACAGAAGACTAAGAAAAGAGGTAGTATTGAGTATCAATTTTGATATTATCAAAGCTTTTTTGTTGTTATGTTTTTTGTTTGTTTGTTCTTGTTTTCTGTTAAATGGAAATGCATATAGTTCAAATTTATTTATTTTTAAATGTTAAACGCATGACTTTGCTTCAGAAGGCCTTTATTAACCCCTTGGAGCTGTATGGATTACTTTTATAATGGATGGACACACTTTTTTGGGGGCTTCAAAATCTAAGGTACCATTTACTCCCAATATAAAGCTGGGAAGAGCCAGGATATTTTAAATATAACTCCAAATGTGTTTGGCTGAAAGAAGATAGTCATATACACCTAGGAGGATGCATTGATGGTGAGTAAATTATGGGATAACTTTCATTTTTGGATAAACTATGCCTTTAAGTGTCTAATGTGCAAATAATTACAAAGACAAGTAAAGTCTCACCACAAAGAGTCCTCCTGCTCCAGCACGAGCCGACGTCTGGTGTAAACTGCGCACTTGCCTCGCCTGCACAGAAGAAATGCAATCATGAAACAGGGGCTTTACTTAGAAACAAGTGTTCAGTAGAAAATACCATCGAGTAACTAAATATACATATATATGGCCAGAGTAGATACACAATTAATAAACGCATGTTCTTGGCAGACTGCTGAATGTGTGAAATTCATAACTTTGTGTATATTGTGTGTACTGATCAAATATGCTGAGTATACAGTGCATATGCTCTTTAATGCTTTCTGTTCAGTGTAGACTTGATTTATCTGCATTAGTCATTACAATAGTAATGCATGTGTGTATAGTGTCACACGTTTCGGTACAGGGCTTTCGGTACGGTGCACGCGTGTACCGAACGGTTATGAATTATGAACTGTTATGAATGTAATCTTTAACAGTCGGCTTGTTGTAAGTACGGAACACACTTCAATCCGAGTTCCCACACCAACATATTAAGTATTCAGTCCATTTTATCACGAAATTCATACGATAAATGCCGTTTTAACGCTCTTTAATGTGATGTGACTGATAGACGCGTATCAGTTCAACTTAAAGCAGCAGCGCGCGAGTCAATGCGATCATCTCTTCCTAAAGAATAAACATAAATTAATACATCTTAAGGTATGTTGAGGATACATTACAACTTACTGAAATGTATCATATGTCGTGTAATCGCTCCATCTGTGTTTCAACCGCGGAAAGACAATAAAACTGCTTGTAAACAATGTCATGCAGAATCACTTTTACTCAGAAGTCCTTCAGTGTCCACAGCTGTAGCTCACTAGAGAAATCAACTCTTTCTCTGAATACATGCACTATATTAGCCCTTATATTGATTAAATTAGCCTATATATATTCATTATATACTACTTACCTGTTAGTGATGTCTTGTTTATTTAATGTATGTTTAAATAAACCTGTCATGAAAATTACAGCCACTAAATGATTATATTTCAACAACGAATAAAAATAATTAGATTTAGAAGTTAATGCAAAAACTGCCTTATTTCAGTGTTGATTATTATATCTAAAAATAAATAGCAACTGAATTTAGGCTAATAGTTTGGGCTCTGTTGTTAACCTTTAATAGCTGTATGTAAGTTAGGGCTCCCTATATAGTTTACAGCATTATCTTTAAGAAACTTTTAGTTATAATTTAATTAATTTAAGGACAGACACAACTTTTTTTTCATTAAACCACTGTTGAATAAACATTTATAAAAAGCAATTTTGTAAAACTGCTGTACCGAATCCATACCGAACCGGGACTTCAAAACCGAGGTACGTACCGAACCGTCAGTTTTGTGTACGTTACACCCCTAATATATATATATATATAAATGTTCCTAGGAAAATTCAAAATCCATCACTGTTTTAACGAGTTTATAATCAATACAAAAGGATTCATTCTTATTTTAATGACATATATACACAATCAGGCCCCATTATTAGCTGTTAGCGTATTAGCTTCATGTCCTTGCACAAATGTCAACGCTGCTTTTAAAGCATAATTCATATGCAACTTTTCTAACCACCTCGTTTATAATCCGATTAAAACATGTATAAAGTAAACCTACCGCATAAGACACGGCAGAGCGCAGCGTTGAAGATAAAAACATATTTTCAATGCGCTCGGTCACACTCAACACAAGCAATGGCGGACATCAAGTGATGCGCGTTCGATTGAGCGGGTCTGGTGACGTTCAAGGGACGTTCTAGCGTTGAGTGAGTCTGTATAATGGAACACCGAGCGGCAGACAAAAATACAGATGCACATTGTGTTCTTCACATGCCATGATAAAAATAACAGACTGTCAGCGTGCACACTTGTTGGACGTGATCTTACATGCTTAAACGGTTTATAATGCAATACTGTAACTGTAAAATGTGAGCCAAAATGTTTTGTTTATTGTTCTTTTTATCAAATGGAGTTTATTCCAAATTTCATGTCTCTTTCCAAAACTATATGCAGAAAACCAATATAATATATTTATTGAGCCACTAGACTAGTAGATTCAAATATTTTGTGCATAGGTTGTAGCTTTTGGTCTCAAAGAAATACCCTTGTTTTGTAAGTTCAGCCAACAGTATTGCTTGGTCAAAGAAAACTCCGGCTACTTTTCCCGGAAAGGCATCAATTCCAATTCCATGAGTGGGCAGGAGAATCCAGAGTTACGATAGAGGCTGGATGAGTCATGAAAATCATCCTGTTCGGACATAAAGACTTTTATATTATTTTATTTATTTTAATATTTATTTATTTTTATTTAAAAATATTTATAACATGTTTTTATTCTAAAAAAGTCTTCCTTCCATAGTATTAGGTTGTATAATTATTATTATTATTGTTTCCTATCAATTAATCAATTATCAATAATTTATTTTATTTTTTTAAAGTCTTCCTTTAGAATCAGTGCATTACATTGTTGTAATTATTATTATTATTAATATTATTTGCTATCAAATAATCAATTATCATTTATTTTATTTTTATTTAAAAATATTATATAACATATAAATATAACATATTTTTATTTTTTAAAAGTCTTCCTTTAGAATCAGTGCATTACATTGTTGTAATTATTATTATTATTATTAATAATATTATTTCCTATCAAATAATCAATTATCATTATTTTATTTTTATTTGTAAATGTAAATGTATTTTTAAAATATTATCTAACATATAAATATAACATTTTTATTTTTAAAAAGTCTTCCTTTATAATCAGTGCATTACATTGTTGTCATTATTATTATTATTATTATTACTATTATTTCCTATCATTTAATCAATTATAATTGAAAAAATCATTCATAAGTAAATGCATTTCTTATTCTAAAACAAAATGCAAAACGTCTTTTTGGGGTTAGTGTGAGTTAGGTTGCTGTCATTATTTTTTATTTTCTATCATTTACATTATAATTGTAAAACTTATTTATAAGTAAATAAATATTTTTATTCTAAAAATGCAAAAGGTCCAGTTTGTTTGTTGTGATTATAACCAATGGCCGGTTGCATAAACTGCCTAGACTTAAAAGTCTTAAAAGTTAGTCATCTAATGTTTTTCTTCAAAACTAACTTTTTAAAGCCAGTTACATAAAAAGTTTGATCGGTCTGGAAAATGAAGAGCTCTTTATCTGACTGTTAGTTTGTCAAACTAGTTCTTAAGACACAGCGGCTAGGTTCATTCAACTGACAGCTCTATATGAAGAACTCAATGGTATGTCCTCATTTAGACAGCCAAGGAAAAGTTGTGTGTGTGTGTGTGTGTCCTCTTCTTTCAGTAAACACGCAGCCCACTCGTGCTGTGCCTCCCTCTGCAGTGGGATCAGCAGCCGAGCTGCCACTCACCCAATCAAAAAGTAGGAGTGCTGAATGGAGCGCTCTGATTGGTGGAGGAGGAGCTGAGCAGACTGAGCAGGATTAAAGGGTGGGTACCACATGCACAGGCACAATAAACTTCTTCATCGGCAGACTGACATCTATCCTAACACAGATCAGAGGGATTGTGAAATGTCTCCTGTTTCAGACTCAACCAACATGGTTGTTCCAGCAGGGAGCCAGGAGCCAGAGGACAAGATATACTATCCATCAGACGGCCTGTTCACAGATGCACATGTGCCAGACTTTGATGCATATCTTGCGCTATACAAGAAGTCTACAGAAGAGCCTGAAGGTTGGTCAGCTCATGTGCAATGCATGCATACCGAGGGGAATTTAATGCATTAAAAATGTTTGTTTAATATTCATTACAGAGTTCTGGGGGGATGTTGCTCAAGAGTTTTACTGGAAGAAGCCACCGTCGGGGCAGATGCTGCAGTATAACTTTGATGTCACCAAAGGGAGCGTTTATATCAAGTTCATGGAGGGAGCAAAAACCAACATTTGCTACAACGTCCTTGACCGGAATGTGCATGAGAGGAACCTGGGAGAGAAAGTGGCTTACTACTGGTAATCTAACATGACATGGTGCACAGTTCTGTACATGTGTTATACAGTGCACGCTTTAATAGTTCATGCATTTCAACAGCTGTACTTGTTGAGACCAAGTAGCAGATATAAAGAGTCATTTAAAATTAATATCAACATGGTTTAGCAACGTTGTTTAGAGTTAATGCATTTGTGCAAGGTTCAATCCAGACTTTTAGGCCTGGTTTCGCAGACAGGGTTTAGATTAAGCCAGGATTAGCCTTTACTTCAATTAGGGCGTTTTTATAAACATACCTTAGAAAAAAGCATTACTGGTGTGCATCTTGAGACAAAACAATGGCACTGACATATCTTAAAGCTACACTGTGTGATATTTTCCCCCATCTAGCGGTGAAAAGGTATATAACCATCCAGTAAATATTAGTTTCTGTTCCTCCCAATTTCGATTTCGTTTGAACTCCTACGGTGGCCGATTTAGTCCAAGATATGGATTCCAGTTCGACCTCGTCCATTAGTGTTCCTTCAAGTGATGAGGTTACTTTAGAAAACTATTATAATTTGCAGTTATTTAATTTGTCAGTTAACATGTAGGTTATGACATCTATGTAAAATGAATAATAGTTTAACGTTTTCGTAATTTATTTACCATTTCATTGCTGCTATCAGCTATTTGCCTGTTGTGTTGCCGTCTTAATTCTCTTTTTGGCTTCCTTGGCGACTCTGTTACATATCCTCGAGAATAAGAGTGATCCTCCATCAGCAACAGACTTTCAAAAAGGCTTTCAGGTTTTCATATAGCAGTCTCAAGCAATCCCCCTCTTCACATTCGACACGGTGCCATCGAGTGTTAAAACGCGAAAGGCGAAGCTTGAATTTACGGGTATGTCCCTCTTTGGCTAATGTACTTTCAAGATGGAGGGGAAACATGGCGACCCCCATTCGAACCCCTTACCCGTATGTATTTTCAGTGGCATATTATAAACTTACGAGAATACTTTATTACTTGAAAGAAGTAAATATACATTAATGAGCACATCTATTTTTGAAAGAACTAAGTGTTTTTAGCTAAGAATAAACAAAAAAAGTTACACAGTGTAGCTTTAAAGGGGTGATGAATTGAAAAATCAACTTTCCCTTGAGCTTTTGATTTATAAAAGGTCATGGTAATATAAGAATATCCTGTAAATTTCAGAGCTGAAAACTTCCTTGTTAGTCAAAGAAAAGCTTTTATAGACCCCAGGCCCAGCAAACGCTCGATCTCAGAATGTGCCCGGCTATGACGTGAGAGTGTGGTGAAGCACCTCCTCAACGGAAGAAGAACAATGGCTGATTCTGTAGCCCCGCCCACCGACTTGTGCCACTAACATGACAGCAAAGAGCAGCATAGAGCTAAACCGCATCCAATTTCTAAGCAGTAAACATACCACATAAGCTTTTCGGATTCCAATATTATGAATGCATGGATGAGCTTTATTTTTAATGAATATCCAGCTCACGTGGGGAAGACATTGCACGTATGTTCATTTAACCACGGATTCGTTTGTAAACAAGAGACTGGATTTGCAGACAGGATGAGATTACATGAACGAATGAAGCAACACACTTATGTGAGTAAAACATGTTTTTTATATGTGACAGTATTGCATTGTTACAGATCGTTTGATATCTATTGATTATGTGTACGTTCTAACTGAACATTAGCACGCTGTCACAGGCTGAAGAATCCTTTATTTGTGGTTTTCTTGGTTCATTACTTGTCTTGATGTGCGTTGTTCATTTGATATTTCAAGGGCGCACGCCCGTGTGTGTGTGTGTGTGTGTGTGTGTGTGTGTGTGTGTGTGTGTGTGTATGTGTGTGTGTGTGTGTGTGTGTGTGTGTGTATGGTTCGCGGTTATATTCATCGAGGGGGCGGGCCAAGTAACGTTAATAAAAAAATATCATTCCAATCAATCGCGGGTGGATGAGAGATGATTCATTGTGTTTGTTCGAGCCCTGGCTGTGGGCTGGGCGATTCATTCTGGTTGCCGTTTGCCACACGCTGTCACTGACAGGGGGAGCAGAAGCTCATTAAATATGCAAATCTTATCCAATCCTAGCCGTGGGCATTTACTTCCAAGTCTTCAGTGCGGCACGCCCATCAAAACTGAGCGTTTTTCAGAGAGCCTCAAAACCAGGGCAGAAAATAGCCTATTACTTATTCATTATGATGTTTTTGAATGTAAAAAAAACCACGCAAACGCAATAATTTGACCTCAGACAACAGTATAAAAAATAAAAAAGCCAGTTCATGACCCCTTTAAGATATATCAGTGCAAGTGACTTTCAGTTAAAACAGCTCAAACATGCATTTTAGCTTTAGCCTTGTCTGTGAAACCAAGTATTTAGCTCCTGTTCTTCTATCTAGACAGACAAGGCAGGGCACACTGATCAATCTGAGTGTCATGTCATCTGGATATGACGTCTGACTGATGCGATCACAGAACTATTTGATGGCATACTGTAAAAACTGTGAAATGAAGGTTCCTGTAAGAATTGCATCCAACTGTTAACTCTCAGGACCATTCGTATGACTGTTTCCAGTATATAATACACTTTTCCTGGGTTGAAGTCATACTGTATTTAGGTGATACTGGTTCCGAACAGTCTTTGTTGTCATGTTATCTTTGCTCTGTAAGTATTAATAGTCTTGTAGAACAAGGGGTGTCAGATGACTGCTGTTATTTACGTCGCCATTTAACGCCATTCAAACGAGGGTCCATCTCACAAACGCTTGTCAAGGTCATATTTCGCCTCACATTTGTAAAGAAATAAGTGCATAAATAAAAATTGCACATATTTTAGGAACATTGACATTGATACCATTATTTTAATGGAAATTAAGCACATGTTCCCTCTAAACATTTTATTAAAATGTTTGATTTATTTTAAATGTATTCACATTACTGTAATATAGTAACAACAAAATGTTTTTTTTATTCAATTCAGCACAAACTAAAAGTGGTATATTAGTGCTGTCAAATCGATTAATCACATCTAACATAAAAGTTTATAAAGTGTGTGTGTGTGTGCGTGCGCGGGTATGTATGTATGTACGTACGTACACACACACACTTATATTACAATATATTATATATTTACAGACTTTTATGTTAGATGCAATTCACCGATTTGACAGGATTCATATACATTATATATAATATTTATACACACACATTTAATTTTAATCACGATTAATCGGTTTGAAAGCACTCATACATGGCTTTAAATATATTATTTAATATAATATTTTAACAAAAACACACACACACACACTATATATATATATATATATATATATATATATATATATATATATATATATATATATATATATATATATATATATATATATATATATATATATATATATATATATAATTATAGTGCTAGGCAATCGATTAATCGCATCCAAAATAAAAGTTCATGTTTACATAATATATGTGTACTGTGTATAATTATTATGTATTTATAAATGCACACTCCTTCATGTTTATTTAAGAAATATTTGCATGTATATACTGTGTATATATATTTTTATATTATAAATATCAATGTTTTACATATAAATATAACATATTTTTCTTAAATATAAACATGCATGTGTGTGTATTTATATATACATAATAATAATTATACACAGTACACACACATATATTATGTAAACATGAACTTTTATTTTGGATGTGATTAATCGATTGCCCAGCACTATAATATAAATAAATATATATATAGAAGCAACATATAATTTTGTTTTATTTTGGATGCAATTAATCACGATTAATCGATTTGACAGCACTCATACATGATCTTATATATGTTATATAATATTTACACACATGATATTTTCGCATAAATAATTTTACATATATTATATAATATAGTATAATACAATATAATTAATATAATATAATATAATTTTAGCTAAATATAATTTAGTTTTTATTTAGATTTTGATGTGAAATTGACAGGTTTTGTGTTTCATCCTAAAAGTCAATAGGAAAATCTTTAACTGTGGCCATCTTACTACGTCTCAATAATATCAGGTTAACTGGTTTGCATGAACAGAAGCGTGTTATGAGATCAGAGCCCTGTGGCTGTAGACTGTCTCTCTCCGGCACGTTACATGAGGTGGTTTTGGCAGATAGTCTCCTAACAGATGCCAAGAACCAAAGCATGCGAACCATGCTGAGGCGACACTTCAGTTAGACATTAACCATCGAGTGCTAATAGAGGACGCAGGGACACAGGATTTTACTCCACAGAAAGGCTTTTAAAAGCAACACAGACACTATATATAATTAAACATGTGTCATGCTTATGGGGCCTTTGTTATATAATATATATAACATATAATTATATAATAGTCCAAAATGTCTTGGTGTGCTGAAGCATTAAGAGTTCCTTTCACTGGAACTAAGGGGCCAAGCCCAATCCCTGAAAAACAACCCCACACCATAATCCCCCCTCCACCAAACTTTACACTTGGCACAATGCAGTCAGGCCAGTACCGTTCTCCTGGCAACCGCCAAACCCAGACTCGTCCATGGGATTGCCAGACAGAGAACGCCAAGGTCATGGGTTTGGTCCAGGGAAAGCAAGAATTGACAAAAAAGTTAAAAAAAAAAAAAAAAAATTGTATCTTGAATGCAATGTAAGTCGCTTTGGATAAAAGCGTCTGCCAAATGCATAAATGTAAATGTATAATACAAAATATGATGCAATGTGCAACCTCACAGGTCAGCAGCCGTTCTTTACGGTGCCATCCATTCATGCCTAAAAACTATTAATCTTGTCAGTGGTCAATCACAGTCTTTCTTTTTTTGGATGGCCAGGTGCAGTTGCCCAGTAAACCAAGGCTGGGCGCTTTATGATTTGCATTGAATGTGTGGCATTCATTTGCACAGAGCCGCATGCTTTCTTTGAAGTGAAATAATGGAGAGACACAAATAGCATTAGTGATGCTACCTAAAACAAGCATCACTATCACCTAAAAGTAGCAACTTTTGCACAAACAAGCACTACTAATATTGCCTTTAGAAAATGTAAAAATCTAAGTCTGTTGTTCTGGCTTGTGCTGACTGGCCAAAGGCCCAGCTGACGGACATCCAGATCTAATACAGGCAGCAGAGCCAAAGTACAAGCCTATTCCTGTAAAAAGGAGACGCGTACAGTGGGGTCCAAAAGTCAGCGACCTCACTGACAATCAAAGTCTAATTCGAGTCTGGGAATAAACAGAAAGTTTTAGGATTGAGAAGAGTAAAATCTTATGGCACAAAATTAAGAATTATTATTTAATATTCTGCAAATGACGATTTAAATGGGAATAAATCAATTCGAACATATACACTATATTGCCAAAAGTTTTGGGACGCCTGCCTTTACATGCACATGAACTTTAATGACATCCCACTCTTAATCCGTAGGGTTTAATATGGAGTTGGCCCACCATTTGCAGCTCTAACAGCTTCAACTCTTCTGGGAAGGCTTTCCACAAGGTTAAGGAGTGTGTTTATGGGAATTTTGACCATTCTTCTAGAAGCGCATTTGTGTGGTCAGGCACTGATGTTGGACGAGAAGGCCAGGCTCGCAGTCTCCCCTCTAATTCATCCCAAAGGTGTTCTATCGGCTTGAGGTCAGGACTCTGTGCAGGCCAGTCAAGTTCTTCGACACTAAACTCGCTCATCCATGTCTTTATGGGCCGACGCTTTGACAGGAAGGGGCCATCCCCAAACTGTTCCCACAAAGTTGGGAGCATGAAATTGTCCAAAATGTCTTGGTGTGCTGAAGCATTAAGAGTTCCTTTCACTGGAACTAAGGAGCCAAGCCCAATCCCTGAAAAGAAACCCCACACCATAATCCCCCCTCCACCAAACTTTACACTTGGCACAATGCAGTCAGGCCAGTACCGTTCTCCTGGCAACCGCCAAACCCAGACTCGTCCATGGGATTGCCAGACTGAGAAGCGCTATTGGTCACTCCAGAGAACACGTCTCACTGCTCTAGAGTCCAGTGGCGGCGTGCTTTACCCCACTGCATCCCACGCTTTGCATTGCACTTGGTGATGTAAGGCTTGGATGAGCTGCTCGGCCATGGAAACCCATTCCATGAAGCTCTACACACTGTTCTTGAGCTCAGCTGAAGGCCACATGAAGTTTGGAGGCCTGTAGCTGTTGACATGCAGACTTCAGTGCACTGTGACCCTCAGCATGCGCTGACCCCGCTCTGTGATTTTACGTGGCCTACCACTTCGTGGCTGAGTTGCTGTTGTTCTAAATTGCTTCCACTTTGTTATAACACCACTAACAGTTGAGCGTGGAATATTTAGTAGTGAGGAAGGACTTATTGCACAGGTGGCAACCGATCACAGTCCCACGCTTGAGTTCGCTGAGCTCCTGAGAGTGACACATTCTTTCACAAATGTTTGTAGAAGCGTCTGCATGCATGGCAAGGCAAGTTTATTTCTATAGCACATTTCATACACAGTGGCAATTCAAAGTGCTTTACAGAAATGAAATTAAAATATTCGTAGGTGAATAAAATAAAAAATATAGTATAACACAGAACAAAATAAAGAATAATAAAAAATAAAAAGTATAATTAAAACTAAAAATAAAATAAAATTGAAACATAATTTAAAGTGCAAGCTTTTCGGACATAGCACAGAGCTCATTCAGTAAATAGCTCATTCATGCCTAGTGCTTGATTTATACACCTGTGGCCATGGAAGCGATTGAACACCTGAATTCAGTGATTTGGAGGGGCATCCCAATACTTAAGTTTAGGCAATACAGTGTATTTTTGTGCTTCCATTGAAGTGCTTTTTGGAACAAATAGTGCTTTTGTTAAAGAAAAAGGCTGACAAATGACACAATCATGTATTTGTTAGAATATAAAAGATTTTATTTCAACCAGTGTTATTTTACTATCATTTATATAATTTTATAGTATTGATTAAGTATTTTGAATTAGCTTTTATTTTTATATTTTCAGCTTCCATTTTAGTTTAAAGGTGCACTATATAACATTTTTGCAGTAAAATATCCAAAAACCACTCTGCCAGTGTTATATATTTTGTTCAGTTGAGTATTTACAATATCCCAAATGTTTCCAACTATTTGTAAATCGTGAGGAATTGCTATTTTAACCAATGAACTTGGACGTGTGAGGGAGTCGCCTGTCGATTGCGTCATATCTGCGTTCCCCTCGGTTTCCGGTTGTATTCTGCAGAAATGCTTTACTCTCACTGCAATGTGAACAAGTGTCATAGCAGCCGCCGAGAGAACGCACAGAGTAACGTCATCACATCATCAACACACTCAGATGTGTCTGATATGATCAACAGAGCTGCGTTACCTCATACTCATAACCGGAAAAGCGGAGATGGCACCAGCGACTGTGTCATAATAAAAGTCCCGCTGCTCGCGAGGCGTGTGTTGCGTTCATCTTATTAACAATCGCTCCAGCGGTTCCTCAGCTCCACAACACTCGCTCCTGCTCTGCTTCAGACTACAGTAACGTTAATAATCACATCCATCAATATTATTATTTTTTTAGTCCTATCCCGATTCTTTCCCACCGGCTGTGAGGTGAAGACCACATGTCCCAAGATTCTGCGCTCAAACGTGGCGTCATCAAACTACGCCTTTGTTGTGAATATGTGACCTCTAGTGGATGGAAAGTTACATAGGGCACCTTTAAGTTAAACAATTTTATGCGCTTTGGTCATTTTTTGATATACTTAATCTTATTTATTTCAGTTATTTAACATTTCAAATTTTCATTGAAGTTTTTAAAGTTGAAATTTTTCATCTAATATTTATGTTTTATTTTATTTCAGCTTTATTTCAATGAACAAAAACTAGTTCTGATAGTTTTAATAAACTAACAATGCAGGATCCAACTCTTCACATAAATTGTTATGCTGATAATATTCATCGTATTAAATACAGAATAGAAGCAATTTTTAATATCAAAAATCAATTGAAACGCAGATGGAATAACTCATTAGGCCAGCATACTTTATATTGCTTCATGAAGTGCATGAATGGGTTTAATTATTATTGATCGATGCTTTCTGCAGGGAAGGAAACTCACCTGATCATCGCCTGAGCATCACCTACAACCAGCTGTTGAGAAACGTGTGCCGATGTGCCAATGCATTAAAGCTGTTGGGTAAGAGCGTCGTCCTCCTCTGGCTTTGAGTTTGCTCAGATTTTCTAGAATGCAAATGCAATATTAGTGCATTGAACTTCTGACGTGTGAGTATTTTCACTAATGGTGTTTCTGTGATCCAGGTGTGAAGAAGGGGGACAGAGTCGCCATCTACCTTCCCATGATTCCAGAACTGGTGTACGCGATGCTGGCCTGCGCTAGAATCGGGGCTGTTCACTCAATAGTGGTGAACAAGTTTACAGATTTTAAATCAAAGTCAGCATGAAATGGAGGTTGTGATAATCTTTTCTTCCCTATTATGGCATATTTCCGAGTTAAACGCTTCTGGAACAAGAACAAATGCAGGGCAGGGTTTGATTTTGTCCATCAGGAATTGATTGGATGGTTTTGATTTGCTATTGGTCGATCTCATGTGAGTGACAGGTTGCCCCGCCCACATGCCAGTAAACACATCATTAGGAGGGGAAGTTATTTGAATAAAAAAACTGATGATGTGCACAGATTAATCATTTATAATAAATAATGCAATATTCCATATCAAAACAAGACTTGCACATTTGACTTTAAAGAGTTAGTTCACCCAAAAATAAAAATTAGCCCATGATTTACTCACTCTCAAGTCATCCAAGGTGTATATGACATTCTTCTTTCAGACGAACACTATCAAAAAATGTCCCGGCTCATCCAAGCTTTAAAATGGCAGTCCATAAAAAGTCCATAAAAGTGCATCTATCCATCATATAACTGCTCCACACGGCTCCGGGGGGTTAATAAAGGCCTTCTGAAGCGAAGTGACACGTTTGTGTAAGAAAAATTTCAATATTTAAAACTTTATAAAGTAAAATTTCTAGCTTCCGGCAATCTTCTGATTGTATTCGTCTGAAAGAAGAATGTCATATACACCTAGGATGGCATGAGGGAGAGTAAATCATGGGATTGTCTTCATTTTTGGGTGAACTAACCCTTTAAAGGAACATTCTGTGTTTTGTCGAGAATGGTTTGGAGGAGAGTTTAAACTCGGGTCAGTATTTAGCATGGTATCATTAATATGCATGAAATGATACAGCCCATTTACCCCGCCAGGACTATTTCTGCCTGCCAAGCCTCTTTAGCCATGTAAAGGTTATATCTGGAGCTAAAAATAACACACGATTACTTTTTATCAGATATCAAAACCTATTTTTTAAGCTTGGATGATGACCCCATTCCAGACAGATATTTTGCTTTTATTATTTTTGTCCACATTTTATAACTAATTTTGCAACTGAATCAAGCTGAATAACGACACTTTTGTCTTCTGTATTGAACTCATTTCATAATTGATGACCTTTACACAGTTTTTGAACTGAATCAAAACCGACTTGAGCTGAATAATGACCTTTTTTAGAGGTGCTTTGCAGCAGAATTTTAATTTGTCTCATATTTGATCCTTATGTTCCTGTTTAAAGCTGTTTTGAAACAAGCCGGATTGTATAATGCACTATATAAATACAGGTGACTTGACTATTTATCTTGAGAAACGAAGATGCATAAGCGTCTAACTCTCTCCTGTGTTTCTCATTCAGTTTGCCGGTTTCTCGTCCGAGTCTCTGTGTGAGAGGATCATGGATGCTCAGTGCAACATCCTGGTAACAGCAGGTAAATATGACACACATATATATGCTGACATCTCATGTCTCTTCACGGCATCTGCATCGTCTCTCTACGTTTAGGTCTGTGTTAATGGACGTGTGTTTGGGCTAACTGCATGTTTATTAGGTTTGTTCAGTAAATGAGCTTTTACAGATAAGCTGGACAGTAACTGATAACCAGAGATAATGTGAAGAGAGATGTGATGTAATGTTTATAACACCGGAAATCCTGTGTAGTCACACTTTTGACTATCAGCAAAGTCTGATTCACATTTTGTTACTTGTTCAGGTCAGTTAGACAGGAAAAGAACTGCCATAGTTAATTTTGGTGCCGGTAAATAAATACCTATTGTAAATATTCAGTTCATATTTCACCCCCCCAAAAATCTATTTTTCATCAACATTTATAATGTTACAAAAAATTTATATTTCAAGTAAATGCTGTTCTTTTCAACGTTCTATTCATCAAAGAATCCTGTAAAAAATGCATTACGGTTTCAAAAATATGAAGTTCAACACTGATAATAATCAGAAATGTTTCTTGAGCAGCAAGTCAGCATATTAGAATGATTTCTGAAAGTTCTCAAATATATTCAAATAGAAAAGTTATTTTAAATTGTACAAATATTTCAAAATGTTACTATGTTTACTGTATTTTTGATCGAATAAATGCAGCCACTTCAAAAACATTGCAAATCTTGCTTTCTTATAATAATAAAACATGAACATTTAATCGACCCCAAACTGTTTTGTGTGTGTGTGTGTGTGTGTGTGTGTATGTATGTGTATATATATATTATATATATATATATATATATATATATATATATATATATATATATATATATATATATATATATATATATATAGGTACAGTAGCCTTTGTTTGCAATTACAGAGGTCAAACGTTTCCTGTAGTTTTTCACCAGGTTTGCACACACTGCAGGAGGGATTTTGGTCCACTCCTCCACACAGATCTTCTCTAGATCAGTCAGGTTTCTGGCCTGTCGCTGAGAAACACGGAGTTTGAGCTCCCTCTAAAGATTCTCTATTGGGTTTAGGTCTGGAGACTGGCTAGGCCACGCCAGAACCTTGATATGCTTCTTACAGAGCCACTCCTTGGTTATCCTGGCTGTGTGCTTCGGGTCATTGTCATGTTAGAAGACCCAGCCTCGACCCATCTTCAATGCTCTAACTGAGGGAAGGAGGTTGTTCCCCAAAATCTCGCAATACATGGCCCCGGTCATCCTCTCCTTAATACAGTGCAGTCGCCCTGTCCCATGTGCAGAAAAACACCCCCAAAGCATGATGCTACCACCCCCATGCTTCACAGTAGGGATGGTGTTCTTGGGATGGTACTCATCATTCTTCTTCCTCCAAACACGTTTAGTAGAATTATGACCAAGAAGTTCTATTTTGGTCTCATCTGACCACATGACTTTCTCCCATGACTCCTCTGGATCATCCAAATGGTCATTGGCAAACTTAAGACGGGCCTTGACATGTGCTGGTTTATGCAGGGGAACCTTCCGTGCCATGCATGATTTCAAACCATGATGTCTTAGTGTATTACCAACAGTAACCTTGGAAACGGTGGTCCCAGCTCTTTTCAGGTCATTGACCAGCTCCTCCCGTGTAGTTCTGGGCTGATTTCTCACCTTTCTTAGGATCATTGAGACCCCACGAGGTGAGATCTTGCATGGAGCCCCAGTCCGAGGGAGATTGACAGTCATGTTTAGCTTCTTCCATTTTCTAATGATTGCTCCAACAGTGGACCTTTTTTCACCAAGCTGCTTGGCAATTTCCTCGTAGCCCTTTCCAGCCTTGTGGAGGTGTACAATTTTGTCTCTAGTGTCTTTGGACAGCTCTTTGGTCTTGGCCATGTTAGTAGTTGGATTCTTGCTGATTGTATGGGGTGGACAGGTGTCTTTATGCAGCTAACGACCTCAAACAGGTGCATCTAATTTAGGATAATAAATGGAGTGAAGGTGGACATTTTAAAGGCAGACTAACAGGTCTTTGAGGGTCAGAATTCTAGCTGATAGACAGGTGTTCAAATACTTATTTGCAGCTGTATCATACAAATAAATAGTTAAAAAATCATATATTGTGATTTCTGGATTTGTCTCTCACAGTGGACATGCACCTACGATGACAATTTCAGACCCCTCCATGATTTCTAAGTGGGAGAACTTGCAAAATAGCAGGGTGTTCAAATACTTATTTTCCTCACTGTATATATTTGTTTCGTAAAGGACTGATACAATCCTGCGCACCCTGACAGTTTGCATAAAACCAGTCAGCCAATCAGATTAAAGTTTATAGTTTTTACATCCACAACACATCATCTCACTGTCTATCTTTCTGCCTCTCTTTCTCTTCCTATCTCACGCGTTTGCTCTCTCTGTGTCCTACAGATGGTGTTTACAGAGGTGACAAGCTGATCAATCTGAAGAAGATTGCGTCTGAAGCTCTGCAGCGCTGTAAGGAGAGGTGCGTCCCTGTCTCCTGCTCTGTTTACATGAACATCTCACCCGTCCATTAGAGCCAGAGCCACTCACCCAATCAGAAACTGCAGGGGTTGCCGGGCAACAGCACAGTTTGGAAGCATGTGAAATGAGACATCCGCATCATAGTGCAAACAGAATTCTGTAACGTGTGACTGAATGATGTCATTGATTTGGAACAATCATCATTTATGATCATACATTTATACATTTATGCATTTGGCAGACGCTTTTATCCAAAGCAACTTACATTGCATTCAAGGTACACATTTTACGTTTTTGTCAGTTCTTGCTTTCCCTGGGAATCGAACCCATGACCTTGGCGTTGCTAGCGCCATGCTCTACTGTTTGAGCTACAGGAAAGCCATCAGATGGTATTAGTCAATAAATGACAATGCAATGATAAGAACATCTATGCAATGTGTTAAAACACCTCAAATCACCTTAGAAACTGCATAGTAACGCCTTGGCAACCATTCACAGCAGCCTAGCATCATCACAAAACTTTTTTACTTTTATCTTCTAATGATCTCTCTCTCCCTCAGTGTGGCCTTCTCTGTTCAGAAGTGTGTGGTGGTCAGACATCATGCCTTCATAGCAAACAGTGATGCTTCCAACAAACTACAGGTTGGTCAAGAGGTTTAATATTCTGTCTTAGAGCTGCACGATTCTGGATCAATTGAGAAAAATTCATGATTCTGAACAGACAACTAAACAAAATATCATGCAATATATCAGAGGTTCTGACAAAATGTTAATGGCTGCAGTCTATTTAAAATGTATAATCAATTTGAATTATTATTTTTTTTTTTTATCGGTTCGAATGAATGATTTAAAGACTCATACATACTTCTTTCATTACTTGATGAATCAGTGTTTTTGAACGAATCTCTTGAATTAATGATTCAATGACTCACTCATAAAGACTTCACTTGTTTCATTACTGGATGAATCAGTGTTTTTGAATGAATCTCTTGACTGAATGATTCAATGACTCACTCATAAAGACTTCACTTATTTCATTTCTGGATGAATCAGTGTTTTTGAACAAATCTCTTGAGTAAATGATTCAATGACTCACTCATACCTACTTCTTTCATTACTGGATGAATCAGTGTTTTTGAACGAATCTCTTGAATTAATGATTCAATGACTCACTCATAAAGACTTCACTTGTTTCATTACTGGATGAATCAGTGTTTTTGAATGAATCTCTTGACTGAATGATTCAATGACTCACTCATAAAGACTTCACTTGTTTCATTACTGGATGAATCAGTGTTTTTGAACAAATCTCTCAAATTAATGATTCAATGACTCACTCATAAAGACTTCACTTGTTTTATTACTGGATGAATCAGTGTTTTTGAACGAATCACTTGAATGAATGATTCAATGACTCACTCATAAAGACTTCACTTGTTTCATTACTGGATGAATCAGTGTTTTTGAACAAATCTCTTGAATTAATGATTCAATGACTCACTCATAAAGACTTCACTTGTTTCATTACTGGATGAATCAGCGTTTTTGAACAAATCTTGACCAAAAACTGATGCACCTCTTGATGAAAATAACATCATAATTATCACCATCAAGAGGCGCGTCAATTTTTGAAAATCCAAACCGCAGGGAGTGTATATACGCTACCGTTCAGAAGTTTGGGGTCACAAAGATTTTTATATAAACAATTTTCCTACTTCTTTTGTGCTTGTATATGCTCCAGACCCCATGGGATGAATCCTGTGACACTTGGTGGGATGATCTGATGGACGGTGTGTCAGACGAGTGTGAACCAGAGTGGATGGACTCAGAAGATCCTCTCTTCATACTTTACACCAGCGGCTCGACCGGAAAACCCAAGGCAAGTGATCTCTCACCTACATATTTATATATACGAACAGGAGCTGGTCATTTAATTAGAATATCATCAAAAAGTTGATTTATTTCACTAATTCCATTCAAAAAGTGAAACTTGTATATTATATTCATTCATTACACACAGACTGATATATTTCAAATAGGGATGGGGCCGATCCGATCCAGTATCGGTATCGGGACCGATACCAGCTTAATTCACGTATCGGATTTTCCCGATCCAACCTGCGGAGAAATCCGATACCCATGAGCCACGTCTGCGCTTTCCAAAAGTGATTCCCGCCGGCTTGTCTGCAAACTATGGAATGGATTTTCTGAACGGAGGCGCGGCTCAATGAGACAGAGTTATGAGACACGCCCCACTCAGGAAATCCATTCCGCAGTTTGCAGCAGGATAGCATTGAGCAGCATTGTGGCTAGCCAATGTCAGCTGTGTGGAAATACTTCACACTGGAAACACCGCAGAGAGAGCAAGACAATGTTTACTAAACCGTATTTCAGAGAGGTGGAAGCTCCATCGCGTCGTACAACACAACGAACGCAATCAAACATTTAAAAAAGCAGACAAGACTAGGGTGACATTTAAGAGATAATAATCAGGGCTTGACATTGACAATCGCCATCTGCGGTTGTATTTCGGCTGTGTAACACTCACACCAGCCACTTTGAACTAATTAAGGTCTTCTCAAAAGCCATCTGTTATAATCACGTTGCGCATTATAACCAATCACACGTGTTTATATTGAGTTTATTAATATAATAATCAGAGGCGTTCAGATTAGCGGAGTTTTGTTCAGAGCGCGCGCGGCTCTCACGCTCGCTGAAATCAACACTCAAAGCAGAGATAAACGTGCGATGCATGCAGGAGATTAATTCATCATACAGTGATTGACAGTTTTTGTTCTATTTCAGCACCGAAAATAGTTTCAAACAAAACACAGCAGAACCACAGCGCATTTTATGACTGGCATTAGGTTGGCTTGACGTTCGCGAATCTAGGGACCGTCTCTAAAGTTACATACAACATTGGTAGGCTATACACGTTTCTAACTTAAATGGCATTTGAAGAGAATGACTTAGTCATAAAACTGACTGTAAAGTGTTCATCTAGGTGTTAGGTATGATGCACACCTTTTGGATTTTTGAAATTTAATCAAATAAACTGTCAAATCATATGAAAATGCTTTATTTCACTAGAATACTGTATGGGCTCTTACACAAAATATGCTAGATTTAAATGTGTCATAGCTGATAGAACACTGATGAGAATATTGCTTGAGAATATATTTACAGATATAATATTAGAGATTTATGCATTATACGTTGCCATTGACGACAGCCATTATAAGGAAGGAAATCCCACAGAATCTAGCTTAAAAAAAATGCGTAGCTGCTTGATTTATTTTTTGTTTGTTGATTTTCAAATATAAATTGATAACCGTGATAATTTGGGTCACTATTATGTTCATATCATACTTGCCTGTTGAGTGGAGTTTATGTCAGCATCATATAAAATCAACAATAATGATAATAATAATATTAAAGCAAACACAGCTCTGGTATCGGAATAGTATCGGTATCGGCCGATATCCAAATTCAGGTATCGGGATCGGATCGGAAGTGAAAAAATGTGGATCGTGCATCCCTAATTTCAAATGTTAATTTCTTTTCATTTTGATGATTATAACTGACAACTAAGGAAAATCCCAAATTCAGTATCTCAGAAATTTAGAATATTGCTTAAGACAAAGAAAGAATTTTTAGAAATCTTGGCCAACTGAAAAGTATGCGCATGTCCAGCACTCAATACTTAGCTGTGGCTCCTTTTGCCTGAATTACTGCAGCAATGCGGCGTGGCATGGAGTCGATCAGTCTGTGGCACTGCTCAGGTGTTATGAGAGCCCAGGTTGCTCTGATAGTGGCCTTCAGCTCTTCTGCATTGTTGGGTCTGGCATATCGCATCTTCCTCTTCACAATACCCCATAGATTTTCTATGTGGTTAAGGTCAGGCGAGTTTGCTGGCCAATTAAGAACAGGGATACCATGGTCCTTAAATAAGGTACTGGTTGCTTTGGCACTGTGTGCAGGTGCCAAGTCCTGTTGGAAAATGAAATCTGCATCTCTATAAAGTTGGTCAGCAGCAGGAAGCATGAAGTGCTCTAAAACTTCCTGGTATACGGCTGCATTGACCTTGGACCTCAGAAAACACAGTGGACCAACACCAGCAGATGACATGGCACCCCAAACCATCACTGACTGTGGAAACTTTACACTGGACCTCAAGCAACATGGATTGTGTGCCTCTCCTCTCTTCCTCCAGACTCTGGGACCCTGATTTCCAAAAGAAATGCAAAATTTACTTTCATCAGAGAACACAACTCAGCATAAGTCCAGTCCTTTTTGTCTTTAGCACAGGCGAGACGCTTCTGACGCTGTCTGTTGTTCAAGAGTGGCTTGACACAAAGAATGCGACAGCTGAAACCCATGTCTTGCATACGTCTGTGCGTAGTGGTTCTTGAATTCACTCTTTGTGAATCTCCCCCACATTTTTTATGGGTTTTGTTTCACAATCATCTCCAGGATGCGGTTATCCCTATTGTTTGTACACTTTTTTTCCTACCACATCTTTTCCTTCCCTTCGCCTCTCTATTAATGTGCCTGGACACAGAGCTCTGTGAACAGCCAGCCTTTTTTGCAATGACCTTTTGTGTCTTGCCCTCCTTGTGCAAGGTGTCAATGGTCATCTTTTGGACAACTGTCAGGTCAGCAGTCTTCCCCATGATTGTGTAGCCTACAGAACTAGACTGAAGCTGTGTCTCATTTCATTTCATTTTGAAGGCTGCATCCTCTGGAGGACACATCCTGTGAAGGATGCGGAATACGGAGTGTCCTTAATCAGAATTAAACGAGACGTCCTCCGTAGGACACACAGGCAGGAAGTATCACGTTGCTATGCCAACACGTTCACAGTGGAGTTGCGCTCTCACACCAGTTATATGAATGAAAATTATTTATAACTTGAAAATGACTATGAAATGTTTTGCCTTGACAGCAAAGTACTGTTCTAAACGTTTAAAAAATAATCATTATTATTATTCACTAAACACTTGTAATCCGGTTTACCACAACTATCCATTTGAGGTATTTACAGCTTAAAAACAAAAACAAGCTTGAAACTACTTAAG
>CM042244.1:55625218-55727718 GCA_023566225.1 Romanogobio albipinnatus
TAGTCCTGCTTCACACACTCATGTTGTGTGAAGAGTCACAGATTTCTCAGTGTTGTGACAGTGGTGTTCATAGGGAGTTTACAAAGGTAATATCAAAGGTTGTTAGCTCCACCTACTGGACAAAAAATATTTTTAAAGTGATCTTACCATCTATATAATGCACACACAGTTTGTGCTCGTTTGTGCTACAGACATGTATATATTCTTTGCTTTGCTGTATGTATTTATATACAGCAGTGGCCAAATATGATGTCCAGAAGGGGATATTTGTTTTTAATGACCCTGCAAGTTCAGTTAAACTATCAAAATATGAGGAAAATGTGTGTGTATATATTTATATATATATATATTAGGGGTGTAACGGTACACAAAACTAACGGTTCGGTACGTACCTCGGTTTTGAAGTCCCGGTTCGGTATGGATTCGGTACAGCAGTTTTACAAAATTGCTTTTTATTTAATTTTTATCCAACAGTGGTTTAATGAAAAAAATTGTGTCTGTCCTTAAATGAATTAAATTATAACTAAAAGTTTCTTAAAGATAATGCTGTAAACTATATAGGGAGCCCTTACTTACATATAGCTATTAAAGATTAACAGCAGAGCCCAAACTATTAGCCTAAATTCAGTTGCTATTTATTTTTAGATATAATAATCAACACTCATAAGATTCACATAAGGCAGTTTTTGCATTAACTTCTAAATCTAATTATTTTGATTCGTTGTTGAAATATAATCATTTAGTGGCTGTAATTTTCATGACAGGTTTATTTAAACATACATTAAATAAACAAGACATCACTAACAGGCTTAGTAGTATATAATGAATATATAACGGCTAATATAATGAATATAACGGCTAATATAGTGCATGTATTCAGTGAAAGAGTTGATTTCTCTAGTGAGCTACAGCTGTGGACACTGAATGACTTCTGAGTAAACGTGATTCTGCATGACATTGTTTACAAGCAGTTTTATTGTCTTTCCGCGGTTGAAACACAGATGGAGCGATTACATGACATATGATACATTTCAGTAAGTTGTAATGTATCCTCAACATTCCTTAAGATGTATTAAGTTATGTTTATTCTTTAGGAAGAGATGATCGCATTGACTCACGCGCTGCCGCTTTAAGTTGAACTGATACGCGTCTATCAGTCACGTCACCCCTAATATACACCCCTAATATATATAATTATTTTTTAAGGAAGAACAAAACACTAAACTTGGTATTCATCTGACAAAATTGTCTGGCAAAAAAAGCTGAGCTACAGCTTTTATTTTACTATACAAAAAAAAAAGCAAAAGAAAAAAACTCACAGGAAAAAGCACGCATTGACTACAACATGAACAGTTATTCATATTTTGTTGGTTCTCTATTGTTTTTGCATGTGTTCATAATTTCTTTGTATGACAGCCTGGCCAAAATGTATGTACGCAAAATTTGGCATTATGCTTTGACCATTTTTAAAAAATATTTGAATAAAGGGTAAAGATATTCATTATATCTTTATATAATTTATTTTGATTACATGGATTATAACTACAGCATAAATATAAATTAGTACCAGAATATCCCATAAAGAATACAAAATATTAAATCATTAATAACCACACATCATTTTGAATTAATAAATAATTAAATTAATTTAATATAATTTTAAATATTTATATATTGTTTTTCCAATTATATTAGTGTTGTACATATAGAAAACTAGTTCTGTTATGCAAGTTGTTTCTGTCTCTCTCAGGTATGACCTGTCCAGTTTGCGTGTGTTGGGTACGGTTGGTGAACCCATAAACCCGGAGGCTTGGCTTTGGTATTATGATGTTGTGGGTCAGCAGCGCTGTCCGGTTATCGACACCTTCTGGCAAACAGAGACGGTAAAACATTCACAACAATCAAAACCAGCCAAGACACAAACTGATCAAGTTTGCTGATCCAAAGTTGCATAAAAAATCTGTCTCGAATGACGTATAAAATGTCTGCATAAAAGCCATCAATGCTCAATAAGTTAAACTCAGTTTGTTCCGGCAGGGCGGCCATGTTTTGACCCCTCTTCCAGCTGCCACACCACTGAAGCCTGGATCTGCCGTGAGTCTCCTTAAATTCACCTTCAGATCTTACACCTTACATCCGTTTTGCTGACAGTTAAAAACAGGAACGGATGGCTCTGATATCAGTGTCACCTCTGTGCAGACATGCCCGTTTTTTGGAGTCCAGCCTGCCATTCTCAATGAACACGGAGAGGAATTAGAAGGGGAGGCGGAGGGATACCTGGTGAGATTTACATCCTAGTTTTAGATTGGTTAAGAAGAATCGGATGGTGTTCCCAACCCATTCTATTCACAATAAAGACGAAGAAGTGATGCATCAGATGTTTAGTCTTACTGTAAACGGATCATTTGTGTCTCAGGTTTTCCGGAAGCCCTGGCCGGGAATCATGAGGGCTGTGTACGGGAATCAGGAGCGCTTCGAGAGCACCTACTTCCGAAAATTCCCAGGATTCTATGTGACAGGAGATGGTAATGCCGCAACACATCCTTTGCATAACCAGTGTTGGTGAATGTTCCTTTTAAATGTTAATTTTTATAGAATTTTTATGGTTCTAAAAAAGTATATTATAGAATACTTTTTTTTAGAACTTTTTCTCACATCGGTAAAATTATGCGCTTTTCCCTTTCAGAACAAAAGCATTATCCTTTACAGATAATAAAAAAGTAACACGGGCATCATCATGTAAATTCAAAATTTAAGCTTTATACCTTTATTCCAAAAAGCAAAGAATCTATTCCAAAAAATGTAATATAAGTGACAAATTATGATGCATACGGAGTTGTGTGTTACTATTTCTTATCTCAATTAAAGAAACGGATAGTCTTTTCTTCTCTATTGTAACGTATATCGGAGTTAAACGCTTCAGGAACAAGAACAAATGTAGGGCGGGCTTGATTTTGTCCATAGGGAATTGATTGGATGGTTGTGGTTTGCTATTGGTTGATCTCATGTGAGTGACAGGTTGCCCCGCCCACGTCATCAGAGAAGAGATGCCGCTGCAAGAGGGAGGGGACGTTATTTTAATTGAAAGATTACGAGGCACATGATTTTTTAGAAAATTATGTGCACGGATAAGTCATTTATAATAAATTCTGTAATATTCCAAAAAATTAAGAAATTTTAATTTTGATAACATGGTGACTTTAAAGGACAACTCCGGTGAAAAATGAACCTAGGGGTAATTAACACATGGTTACTGAGTAGATCGTTCTCTGGGATGCGTTTTCATGAAAATCGAATGTAAAGAGTTTTATCTCTAAAAACAGATTAGCTTATATCGCTAGTGTGTAGCGACAATGAGTCAGATAAAATAATAACTCAACGGGGAATTTGAATTAAAATAAAAGAGACTCGAATTGCACTATAATTTATAAATAATTCAGAATTAATGTTTACACCTTAACTTATTCGTCCACCGATATGTGAGAACTTAAAGGGGAGTCTGTTAAAGGGAAACAAGTCTCTGTAGCTCAAATGAATGAATTAATGAATTCATAGGGAATTTTGCGAGAGTAATTTACAGCCGGGCAAATGACTCTTCCAACGTTCATTTGAACGGGCCGTAAATATCAACTCTGCAGCGGATATTAATATCCGAACAATAGTGAAACACTATTTAACAGCCAGGTAACTTAGATCGGCAGTTCAAGACATTAAATTCATAAGCACATAACACAAGAACAGTTATCTTTGACTACAAACGAAACTTTATTGATTACTCTAACACATCAAACTAATATCTAACATAAACACACGCACTCACACATTCATACGTTGCAGAAAGGAAGAAAGTGAGGAAAGAATAAGAGAGAGAAATTATGAAATCCCAAGCAATGTACATTTATGACACATGACCTGAAGAAACCATTGATCAGTAATTCATCCTCCTATCGTTTCTTAGGCGGGGTTATTACATTTGATCTAATGCACCATTTCAGCTTAAAATCTAGAGGTATTATTTGCGTTTGTCTCACGTGTGTCGTCTGACAAAGGCTGCCCTTTTGGTCCTGGCTGGAGAGGGCTCCCTCGGGTCTTTGATTCGCTGAAGGTCTGGTCGTGTCTTTGATCGACGTCTTGGGAAGCCAATCACGTGGCGTGTTTGGCGGCTGGATGAGAGTCTTGTGGCGTTGTCCGAAGTTTAAACACGCTGTTGGAAACTTGTTGAGTAACTTTGTGGCGAAACTTAACAGAACGCGACTTAACGAAAAGAAAATAAACTTTAAGTAAAAGAAAGGAAAGTGAGAGAAGAGCAGATGGCCTGAATGAACTCTGTTAACCCATTTTCTCTGATGGTCTGTTTGGCGGATTCTGGAACCGCGCTGGACAGCTCTTGACTGAACAAAGAACAGAACGTGAACACTCCGTGAACACCAACGTGAACACGCGTGAACACCCAGCGGTGAACGTCTCGCGAACAACACACTCTGCACTCGAACCCAAAAAACCCTACAGTCTTCAGCTGTGGTCTGAGGTTAAAACTCAAATTTGTCCATCCCCTGGATGGGTTCTGGCCAATTAGGATTCAGGGGTGACTGTCTCCACCCCTCCCATACAATTGGATTATCTATAGTCATTTAGTTTCCTGCTCTTAAGCAGAGAGTAAAGTTAGACCTAATTTCTTACTATAAGGACATTATTAATTCTATAAAGATTTCATTCAGCTCATCTGTTTTATCATATCATTACAAGCACAACGGTATCAAAAACGGTGTCTTTTCATCCACTCATTCAATAGTTACATAATTGCATGAATTTGGGAATGATCTACATGCATACTAGTCCCGTGCATCAGTTGTAAACACGCTAACAAACTATGTCGAAGGCTATTTGAATGAAAGTCCAATAATCATACTCTTATACATTCTCTGTAACATTTTCTGGAAGTTTGCAGTTTTAAACTGTGTCACTTGGAGTTCATTTAGCAGTCCTTGAAAAGGACAGAGACCTGTTTGTTTCTTTGTCTTGCGATCACAACGAGTCTTTTGTCTTCTTTGTGAAGCTTTGGTCAAAAGTCCATAGGAAATCACGTAATTGTAATGTAGAACTTATAGCCTGAGGCAGAAAGGAGCCTCGTGATAAATGAATGATTTCCTGGGGTCTGGAGCTGAATTAGGCTTTGTGAAAGGGGATTGTTCATCTAATGAATCATTTGGAAGATCCATTCAATGTCTGTGCCATAATCGTTACATTCCCCCCTTCGTTAGTCGATGTGTTGGGATGAAGACATCGGCGAACGCTGTAGAGACACAGGGAGTAGAAGCAGACACATACACAACAAACAACAAGACAACACCTCCATGATTGGCCACTGTACTGGTGCAGGGCATTAGATTATCTGAGTACTAACGGGTTTAAACTTTAAACTTAAGGTTAACTTGAAGTTTATGTTTTAACTTTCCTCGGATTATCGTGTCGACGTAGTGTAGTTTAACTTTGGTATTGTTATTCTAATTTGGCTCGGTACGGTGACTCTTTGACCAAATTCTGTGATTAAAATAGTTTTGTTTGTTTTCTTCTCTTCTAAATCGTACTAGGTTGAGACCGTTGTACCTTTCTTCACGACGTGGTGACATCATTTGTGGTAAAAATGAGGTGACCCCTTAATCATGGAGCTCTCTAGCTCACATTCGTTTAAAGGTGGCCTGCCGATATTAGGCGTGGTGCATCAATCCCTATATCGTGACCTTGACCCTTATGGGGTAGACAGGTATTTTACCTAATGAAAGAAGAAGGAGAGGGAAGGAAGAGGTGAAACAAAACAAAGTGGTTGCGTGTTTCTAGGTCTTGCCTACAACTACTCGTGCAGCTAAGGTGTCGTGTAATCTATCTTAATGAGAGGTGTTCTACTTGTTGGGTAGATTGTGCAATGTTTCCTATGATGAGTGTAGCCGGGTCCATGCTAAGCTAGTTTCTGAAGCTAGTTTCTACCTATGAGAAGAACATGTTTGTTGAATGTTTTCCATGGCAGATGTCGTTAACTTCTGTATGTTAACGAGTATGTAAGTTATGTAGTGTATGTAACAGTGGATGTATGGTCAGATCTGTTCTAGTCTGTTTTGGTCCCCCCTTTTCTGGAGGGCGTGTCAATCAGAATCTGACTCGTCCCATTTCCTGTCCTCTTCATTGCTTTCGAGGAATTCTCTCACTAGCTGCATGACTTCTTGTGAATCGCTGCTTTGCGTGTGCCAGTGGTCGTTTGGTTGTTTGGGTCTGGCATTGGCATGAGAGTCTTGTTCTTGGGCGTACTCAGTGCTGTGCTTGACTGAGTGGTGCCGAGGTAGGTTTTGTCGTCGCTTACCCACGTTAGATGCTCTGGAATGTGTGGGACGATGATGGCCTTTGGCATCTTTAGGGTTTCTTGAGAAGCGAGGCTGGTCCCATGGCTTTTCCCAGCAGTTGGTGTGGTAGGTGTCATGAGAGTCACGTTCTCTGTGCTCTTTATGACGGACTGTAGTGTAGTCATGCCACTGGGTGTCGTCCAGTGCAAGGCTTGGGTCTTGGCTGACGGAGTTTGACACTGCGGATGTTTTCAAACCTTTCTTTGAGGCCATCTTTTGTTTGATGTAGGCCTTGTGTGTCAGGTCACGCAGCTGTTGGGTTGTCATCGTGTATGGGCAGGCCATGATGCCTAGATGACGACTCACTCCAGGGTGCAGGTTTCTCAGGAAGAGGATTTTGAAGTTCACATCCTCTTCAAGTTCAGGCTCGTTATATGCACCAAAGTAGGCTTGTCGGAAACGGCGGTAGTAGGCCTGGGGAATCTCTTGTCGCCCTTGTTTGGTTTCCCAGGCGATTAACGGTCCGTGTTCAGACTCTGGGCCTGTAAACTCTTGGGTCAGCGTCTCACGTAGTAGCTGGTAGTTATACTTTACGTGAACAGGTTGCCGGTCTAGAAAGCTTTGTACCTCGGGACTGGATGTGGCTCTGAGGAGGTACAACCGGTCTCGGTTCGTCACATGAGGTCTTGCCTCTAGGTAGAAATCGATATCTCGGAGGTAGGCCTGGATGTCGTGGCCCTCCGTGGAGTTTGGGTTGAACTGGGTGATGTTCTTAGCGAGCTTGTCGAGGTTTTCACAGGTCATCTTCTGTGCAGGTTCGGAGTCTGCTTGGATGAGCTCTCTTTTGTTGGCCGGGACGAATTCTGTGGTGAAGGCCGGTGACGTTTTGGGTTGTGGCCATTCACTTCGTCCGTTGTGTGGCAGTTCTTGGAAGGGGGACTGTGTTCTACTCAGCAGTAGTGATGCTGAGGGAGTTCTCTCCCTTCTTGGCTCTTGTCTCTGTTTGACAGCATGATTGAGTTCATATCTGACCGCGTAGAGCTCGTTGTTGGCGTCGTCTCGCTGTCGGGTCAGATGGTCCATCTCAGTGCTGTACCTTTCAAGGTGGTCTTCCAGAGCCTTGATTTTAGAGTTCTGGTCTTTAATATCAGCGTTGGCTTTCTCTAGCTGACGTTCAGCAGACTGGAGCTGGTTTACCAGATGTTTATGTGCAGTCTTTAACTCTTGTTTGTCACGTTCAGCGACTGCAAGGGCTTCTTGGAGCTTGTCAACTTGTTTCTTTGTTTCTTGCTCCGCTTCGTCGGGCACTTTGAGTTTGTCTTGAGCTTTAGCATTGAGCTGGTCTGTGCAGTGTTGAGTGTGCATCAGCTCTCTCAGAAACTCAGTGGTCTGACGCTTGAAGTCATCCTGGACTTTCACTTCCAGCTTGTCTATGCGGTTTTGGGCACGTGTCAGCTCCTCTTGAAGGTGGATGACGTGCTTGTCGCATAGTGTCAGCTGGGCTGTGAAGGCGTTGCTTAGGGAACAGGTGATCTTGGCTAGTTCCATGTGGTTGTCGTTCTGGCTTGAATCATGTGTCAGGAACCTTCTCAGAATCAGGATTATTATTAAAAATAATAAAAGTTCAATTGTCTTTGGTGTGAGGCAGTCTGTAATGCCTCTGAGACAGGCGTCCACATCTTCCCCTTGGGCAGTGGGGTTTGTCGTCTGTGACATGTTGGTACGCTGGGAGAAGAGACTGACACAGATCTGTGTGGGGTATAAGCCTATGTGTGGTGGAACAGCTAAGTGTCGTTTCAGTGATTGTACACCAATAGTGACGACTAAGTGATGACTAAGTGTTGGTCTCAGTGTAGACAGATAGGCTAGTGATGTGAAGGCTTTGTCACTCAACTAGGTAAGGGAAAGAGAGAGAAAAGAGTTATAACAAATCTCAATAGATTGAAACAATTTTCTTTTCACTTGGAGAATTTCTCTTTTTTCTAAAAACAAAATTCTATCAATGGAAAGCTGTTTCCAAATCGTGATGCGAGGACTATGTCACTCAGCTTAGTAAGGGAGAAAGAGAGAAAAGGTTAAAAACCTATTTCAATTGAAAGAAACAAAAATACTTTCACTGGGAGAAATATTTTTTTTTCCAATAAATACTTCCTATCACTGAAAATCTGTTTTCAGAACGGAAATAATATTATTGTTTGTGTTACAGATGAAAACAATACAATAATAATGTTGATACCTCTTTTCTTAGTCTGACAGGATTGACACCACACACCTTACAGGCGGACCGCTTACGCAGGGATGCGTTGGAGGCGACGGTGGCTCAACAGTTGTCTCTGTTAAATGAACTTGGATATGTCAAAATTTTAAATTGCGTTTACAAATGCAGGGAAAGTATGGAGAACAAAGGAGGGTTTGATTACCAATCAAGTGCCTACTGGTTTGTTTCTCTAGGAAGGGTTATCGTTCTCTTTCTTTTAGAAATGATCAATGGTTCTTCCAGGCTTGTTCCCTATAAATATGAAGAATAAGATGGACTAGAGCAGGACAGAACAGGGCAGACGTGAGGAGAAGGGAGGAAAGGAAGGAGATCCGGCCCCGCAAATGGCTCTGAAGCCTTTGTCTGACTACGAGTATAAAAGTGATAGTTGATGGTCAACTAATCACACAAAATAAAAATTTAGTCACCGAGGATTGTCTCGATTTTGTCTTGATTTATTTTGAAACTCGTAGGAATCTGGCACTGTCTTCTATTGAGGCTCAGGTGTGTTGCCTCCAAGCTAGGCTACAATGAGAAAAAGAAAAGTTAAATAAAGAGATAGATGAGTAAATAAAATAGAGTGGCTAAGTGAATAGCTACGATAGGAATAGAGGATAAAGGAGGGTCTAACGCAATAAAATAATGAACAAGTGTGAGTCCAAAAGGTTTGGTAATAGGTATCAATTTAGTGGTTCACTTGAACTTCTAAGGTTCCAGACTTTATACCTAAAGTAATTGCATCTCAATGAGAAATTTAGAAATTCTGAAAATGAGTAAATTCCAGAATATTTAGAATAACTTTAAAATCATTTTACATGACTTTGAGGAATGACTCTTGAATTTCTTTTTAATTAAATTCAAACTTAACAATTAATAATTGCAAACCATTATCTTTCCTTTTCAAGTAAAATGTAGTTAAAGTAACTAATAATTGTGAACCAATATTTTCCCTTAAAGTAGAGTATAACGTAATGTATTAGAAAGATAAGAGAAAGTAAGAAAGATAAGAGAAAGTAAGAAAGACCAACAGGTGTACATAAAGTTGAGGTGTTTAAATGGTTAAATCACTTTAAAGTGACTCAAACCGACACTGTATTTACACGTATGTTAATACGGTTGATACCTGAAACTAATGCTAAAGCTTTAGCATTTAGGCTTCAATGTAAACAACTGCTTTGATTAGCTTAGCCAGTAGCTACCGTAAGGTTTGTTTACGATATGGCTTCGATGCACTGCGCATGCGCTGAGTTTATCCGGAAGCGCTGGTTGACTTCCGTGCCGCAGTCGTGACTATGGCGACAAACAAACGCTAGCGGCAAACATGTGAATTGCAGACAGTATACAGTTAGAAAAGTCGGCGCTTTTCACCGTTTAAGTTACACATAAGTTTAGCACGTGCAATCGAGTGTATCACGTGAAACGTCCGCACATTTCAACAATGAAAATCACAATAAGGAACACCACTCGCAGCTGGTTTTGCTCTGTGGGGCTTATCACTCAGTTTGTTAAGAGTGAGATTAAACTTTAGTTACAGTTCAATGTTACAGTTTTGCGCTGCAAATAGAACACTAGTGATCGCGGCGGATCTGTGTCAGACAACAGGGTCAGCTTTACTTGGGTCAAATCCTTCTCCTTTAAGTCACACTGGGACACGCAGTGTTTTACGAGATTGATATACAAACCGGCAAGCTCTTAGCTGTTTAGCACAGGGAATATATAGCTTCGAGTTACAGTGGAACACGCACTGAATTAATAGCTATGAATACATACAAGGCTTTAATAAATCGATCAAGGAACACGCTTGATCTGTCTGTGCATTTAAAACAACAGGGTCAGCTTTACTGTTGATTATTTCAATATCAGCTTTACTTGGGTCAAATCATTCTTTAAATCACACTGGGACACGCAGTGTTTCACTAAATGAATATACAAACCGGCAAGCTTTCAGCTGTTTAGCACAGGGAAGATATAGCTTCGGGTTACAGTGGAACACGCACTGAATTAATAGCTATAAATACATATAAGGCTTTAATAAATCGATCAAGGAACACGCTTGATCTGACCGCACTGTGAGGAGATTAATCCTCGCAGGGTATTTAAACTTTTATGCAGTTTTAGGTTCGTTCAGTTCTCTGGCTGACTGATATACGTATAGCTATTTAATGACACTGGAACACGCAATGACATCAATTCGGCTATAAACGAGGCATTCTAGAAATTAAGGAACACGCTTAATTCTTACCTTATCGTATAGTGTGAGATCTCAGATCTTAAATTACTCTAATGCAGTTTTAGAGTAGAGACAGACTGGGGTTACAGCATTCATTCAACAGGACTTTCAAATAGGCGCGCGCCCTTGCGTCACTCGAGCGCGCGCACACAGACAGAGACGCGTCTGGCGCCGCGGGTCTGATCTCTCAAAATGTAATTCAAAGATAAATTCTCGATATATATGCTTATAATTTAGATTAAACTGCCTGCATTCTCCACCAAAATACTGTAGCGACAATGAGTCAGATAAAATAATAACTCAACGGGGAATTTGAATTAAAATAAAAGAGACTCGAATTGCACTATAATTTATAAATAATTCAGAATTAATGTTTACACCTTAACTTATTCGTCCACCGATATGTGAGAACTTAAAGGGGAGTCTGTTAAAGGGAAACAAGTCTCTGTAGCTCAAATGAATGAATTAATGAATTCATAGGGAATTTTGCGAGAGTAATTTACAGCCGGGCAAATGACTCTTCCAACGTTCATTTGAACGGGCCGTAAATATCAACTCTGCAGCGGATATTAATATCCGAACAATAGTGAAACACTATTTAACAGCCAGGTAACTTAGATCGGCAGTTCAAGACATTAAATTCATAAGCACATAACACAAGAACAGTTATCTTTGACTACAAACGAAACTTTATTGATTACTCTAACACATCAAACTAATATCTAACATAAACACACGCACTCACACATTCATACGTTGCAGAAAGGAAGAAAGTGAGGAAAGAATAAGAGAGAGAAATTATGAAATCCCAAGCAATGTACATTTATGACACATGACCTGAAGAAACCATTGATCAGTAATTCATCCTCCTATCGGGCGGGGTTATTACATTTGATCTAATGCACCATTTCAGCTTAAAATCTAGAGGTATTATTTGCGTTTGTCTCACGTGTGTCGTCTGACAAAGGCTGCCCTTTTGGTCCTGGCTGGAGAGGGCTCCCTCGGGTCTTTGATTCGCTGAAGGTCTGGTCGTGTCTTTGATCGACGTCTTGGGAAGCCAATCACGTGGCGTGTTTGGCGGCTGGATGAGAGTCTTGTGGCGTTGTCCGAAGTTTAAACACGCTGTTGGAAACTTGTTGAGTAACTTTGTGGCGAAACTTAACAGAACGCGACTTAACGAAAAGAAAATAAACTTTAAGTAAAAGAAAGGAAAGTGAGAGAAGAGCAGATGGCCTGAATGAACTCTGTTAACCCATTTTCTCTGATGGTCTGTTTGGCGGATTCTGGAACCGCGCTGGACAGCTCTTGACTGAACAAAGAACAGAACGTGAACACCAACGTGAACACGCGTGAACACCCAGCGGTGAACGTCTCGCGAACAACACACTCTGCACTCGAACCCAAAAAACCCTACAGTCTTCAGCTGTGGTCTGAGGTTAAAACTCAAATTTGTCCATCCCCTGGATGGGTTCTGGCCAATTAGGATTCAGGGGTGACTGTCTCCACCCCTCCCATACAATTGGATTATCTATAGTCATTTAGTTTCCTGCTCTTAAGCAGAGAGTAAAGTTAGACCTAATTTCTTACTATAAGGACATTATTAATTCTATAAAGATTTCATTCAGCTCATCTGTTTTATCATATCATTACAAGCACAACGGTATCAAAAACGGTGTCTTTTCATCCACTCATTCAATAGTTACATAATTGCATGAATTTGGGAATGATCTACATGCATACTAGTCCCGTGCATCAGTTGTAAACACGCTAACAAACTATGTCGAAGGCTATTTGAATGAAAGTCCAATAATCATACTCTTATACATTCTCTGTAACATTTTCTGGAAGTTTGCAGTTTTAAACTGTGTCACTTGGAGTTCATTTAGCAGTCCTTGAAAAGGACAGAGACCTGTTTGTTTCTTTGTCTTGCGATCACAACGAGTCTTTTGTCTTCTTTGTGAAGCTTTGGTCAAAAGTCCATAGGAAATCACGTAATTGTAATGTAGAACTTATAGCCTGAGGCAGAAAGGAGCCTCGTGATAAATGAATGATTTCCTGGGGTCTGGAGCTGAATTAGGCTTTGTGAAAGGGGATTGTTCATCTAATGAATCATTTGGAAGATCCATTCAATGTCTGTGCCATAATCGTTACAAGTGTATGGGGCATAGAATAAGTCAAATTAAATTGCTAGTTAATACCACTAACAAGGCTCAAAATAGCCTCACACTAACACGGTAGCATAATGAGGGTCCCTACATGCAAACCGAAGCATTGAGAACTTTGTAAGTGTACAAACAGTTTAATAAGAAAATACTTTATAAAGACAGTACATTACGCGTATACAGACAGGAGCCATCTTGGAAAACAGTCTCGACAAGTCAAGCCACGAATGCTGTGCTAAGTGATGAACAGTGACTTGGAATGTCATATGGTCCATTGTTTACATTTACATTTAGTCATTTAGCAGACGTTTTTATCCAAAGCAACTTACAAATGAGAGCAATAGAAGCAACTATGACAGTCAAGGGCAACAGTATGCAAGTGCTGTAACAAGTCTCAGAAAATGAATAGAATGTTAAGTGCTATTCTTGATTGGTCAGGTGCTGCTGGAAAAGACGTGTCTTTAGCCGTTTTTTGAAAATGGCTACAGACTCGGCTGCTCGAATTGAGATAGGCAGGTCATTCCACCAGGTGGGGGCGGTCCAGGAAAAGGTCCGTGAGAGTGATTTCATGCCTCTTTGGGATGGCACCACAAGGCGTTCACTGGCAGAACGTAAGCTCCTGGAGGGTGTGTAAGTCTGAACAAGCGAGTTTAGGTATATTGGTGCAGAGCCAGTGGTTGCTTTGAAGGCGAGTACCAGTGTCTTGAATTTGATGCGAGCGGCTATTGGCAGCCCCACTGGCGGATGAAGAGAGGCGTGACGTGTGCTCGCTTCGGCTCGTTAAAGACCACCCTCGCCGCTGCATTCTGGATCAGTTGCAAGGGTTTGATAGTGCATGCCGGAAACCTGCTAGAAGAGCATTACAGTAGTCCAGTCTGGAGAGAACAAGAGCTTGGACCAAGAGTTGTGTGGCCTGCTCTGATAGGAAGGGTCTTATCTTCCTAATGTTGTATAACGCAAATCTGCAGGACCGGGATGTTGCAGTGATGTGGTCAGTGAATTTTAGCTGATCATCAATCACAACTCCAAGGTTCCTGGCTGTCCTGGACGGAGTTATGGTTGAAGATCCTAGCTGAATGGAGAGATTGTGATGAAGTGCTGGGTTGGCTGAGACCACAAGCTGTTCTGTCTTTGCAAGGTTGAGTTGCAGGTGATGTTCCTTCATCAAGGCAGAAATGTCTGTTAGGCAGGCAGCGATACGAACACCAACCGTGGGATCATCTGGTTGAAATGAGAAGTAGAGTTGAGTGTCGTCTGCATAGCAGTGATAGGAAAAGCCATGTTTCTGAATGACAGATCCCAGTGATGACATGTAGATGGAGAAGAGAAGTGGTCCAAGCACTGAGCCCTGTGGAACTCCAGTGGCTAGATGATGTGACTTAGACACTTCACCTCTCCATGACACCCTGAAGGACCTACCTGAGAGGTAAGACTTGAGCCACTGGAGAGCAGTTCCTGAGATGCCCATCTTCATGAGAGTTGACAGGAGGATCTGGTGGTTAACTGTGTCAAAAGCAGCAGACAAATCTAGTAAGATAAGTACTGTGGATTTGGAAGCCGCTCTTGCCTGTCTCAGTGCCTACGTAACCGAGAGCAGGGCAGTCTCAGTTGAGTGGCCGCTTTTGAAGCCGGATTGGTTGATGTCCAGGAGATTGTTCTGTTCAAGAAAGCTGGTTAAACACAATTCGCTCAAGTGTCTTTACAATGAAAGGCAGAAGGGATACCGGTCTGTAGTTTTCTAAAAGTGCTGGGTTCAGAGAGGGTTTCTTAAGCAGTGTGGTTACCCGAGCCTGCTTAAATGCTGTGGGGAAGGTCCCGGTGTGAAGAGAGGTGTTGACAATGTGAGTGAGTGCAGGAGTAACAGAAGAAGAAATGGCCTGAAGGAGGTGAGTGGGGATAGGATCAAGCGGACAGGTAGTGGGATGATTGGAAAGGATGAGTTTGGAGACATCTGCTTCGGAGAGCAGAGAGAAGGAGGGAAGTGTATGTGTGATGGTTGTTGAGATGTTCGTGTCGGTTTGTGGTGTGGAGAATTGGCTGCTGATGGAGGAGGTTTTGTTTGTGAAAAATGATGCAAAGTCATCAGCTGTAAGAGTTGATGAAGGAGGGGGGGGGGGGGGGGAGAGGACAAAGGAGCGAAGAGAATGTTCTGAAAAGTGCACGAGAGTCAGAGCAGTTGTTGATTTTGTTGTAGTAGTATGTTGAGACGTTAGTAGAGAAAGAAGCGAGGAGAGACTGATACAGGGTTAGGTCAGTAGTGTTTTAAGTTTTGCGCCACTTCCTCTCTGCCGCCCGGAGTCCAGAGCGATGTTCGCGGAGAACATCAGACAGCCAGGGGGCAGAGGGGGTGGTGCGGGCTGGCCTGGATGAAACGGGACAGAAGTTGTCTAAGCAAGATGTTAGAGTGGAGCAAAGAGTGTCAGTAGCACTGTTAGTGTCCAGTGCTGAAAACTGAGCAGGTGGAGGGAGTGAGGATAAAACCATAGTGGATAGACGGGAGGGAGAGAGCGAGCATAGATTACGCCGAAAGGTGAACGGGGGAGGAGTGTGTGTTGTGTCAGGAGTCAGTAGGAGGTTAAGAGTGATGAGAAAGTGATCTGAGGTGTGCAATGGAGAAACTAAAGTGTTGTCTGTGGAGCAGTAGCGTGTGTAGATAAGGTCCAAATGGTTACCTGATTTGTGAGTAGCTGTAGTAGATACTCGCTTAAGGTCAAATGAGGTCAGAAGAGTGGTGAAGTGGTGTTTCCGGAAGAAAGCACTGAACGCAAGAGAGAAAATAAATTAATACAAATATTATTTTTAAAAACTGAACGCAACAGAGACTAGTGCTTCCAAAGGATACACACTAAAGACATGGCGGATTATTCAACCGTGGCTCGACTTGTCGAGACTGTTTTCCAAGATGGCTCCTGTCCTGTCTGTATACGCGTAATGTACTGTCTTTATAAAGTATCTTCTTATTAAACTGTTTATACACTTACAAAGTTCTCAATGCTTCGGTTTGCATGTAGGGACCCTCATTATGCTACCGTGTTAGTGTGAGGCTATTTTGAGCCTTGTTAGTGGTATTAACTAGCAATTTAATTTGACTTATTCTATGCCCCATACACTAGCGATATAAGCTAATCTGTTTTTAGAGATAAAACTCTTTACATTCGATTTTCATGAAAACGCATCCCAGAGAACGATCTACTCGGTAACCATGTGTTAATTACCCCTAGGTTGATTTTTCACCGGAGTTGTCCTTTAAATGAGGAGCATTATGCTTTGCTTGCACATCTTCAAAATTCGAATTGTATTTGTCAGTAAATAAATAAATCACAAAATTAAGTTATTTATTTAAAAAGGTTACTTATTTAATATATTATGATGTAAATTCTAATGGTAATGCATTACTTTACATGTTACATCCAAAGATCAGCCTGATTGAGTAACATGCAGTTGCTTCATATGTTTTAATACATTACGGGTGAAGTGTCGAAATTTTGTGACCCTAGTTGGCACTGTAGTGACGGTAGGGTTAGGGTTAGGGTTAGGATTGGTTTTAGGAGTCGGTTGGATTAGCGCAATAGTCAACCTTATTTATATAGCGCTTTTAATAATGCAGATTGTTTCAAAGCAGCTTTACAGTGTTAAACAGGAAAATAATGCAGCATAATTTTATTCAGCCGTATAGCCATTCTGGAGAAAACGGTGATGTCATCAGTTCTACCAGAAAGACTCAGAGATAGGATGATGAATGAAGCATACATTTATTAACAGCCCAGCAAGCATAATAAAGTTTTGGCATAGGCCCCGTCCATAGTTAGTAATCCGAGGGTAGCGGATCAGCATATCCCTGCCTGAAGATGAAGGCAGGGGCGCAGCCGACCCCCAAAAGTAGGTGGATTGTAGATCCACCGGACGGGGCCAGCCTTCCCCCAAAATGGTAGACGAAAAGAATGCGTGCCGGACGTGATCCTGAGGTTCCTGAAAGATAGGAAAAATAGGGGTTACCATGACTGTTTAATGAAATTGGTCTTATATAGCCAGATATAGACTGATCCTTGATAGACTGAACAGATATAGCCACGTTAGGCCAGACATAGACAGACTTCGATAGGCCAACAGATATAGCCACATAAGGCCGACATAGACAAGCCTCGATAGGCCGACAGATAAGCCACGTTAGGCCAGACATAGACAGGCCTCGATAGACCGACAGATATAGCCACGTTAGGCCAGACATAGACAGGTCTCGATAGACCGATTGTTGTCGCATCGGCATCTGCGAACTCAAACATGTGTAAGTACGACCTTTATACAGAAAATATGAAGACGTGATTGGATAGAGATGAAATTAATAAGTGACGAAGTGATTAAGTCTTCCTGGCAGAACTTAAGCTGAAGCTTCCATTTCATTTCAATTATCATACAGTGACAGTGTGGGCTTTAGATCAGTAATTAGATCAGTAATTTAGTTTATATGGTTAATTTAGTTAAATAATTAGATTTATTTGGATATTTAGTTGAAAAATGTAGTGTATTTAGCAAAACAACGCCTACTAGAGTCACAGACTTCTGCACAACACCGGCCATCACGTGGCTTTTTCAGCAGTGTCACCAAACTCCAGCAGAGACTGACCTGTTTCTGTATGGTGTTCCTGCACGCGGACAGTACTGTTACTCAGTGTCCTTGTGTCCTCAGGCTGCAGGCGGGACAAGGACGGATATTACTGGATCACCGGCCGGATCGACGACATGCTGAATGTCTCTGGTGAGACCCATAGACTGTAAAAAAATATGGATGTAGTGTCCGTGACGTCACCCATAGGGATCTGATGAGCAGTTTTGAAGCGCAAAGTAGGGACGAGCTGGCCGTCGCCATCTTGGCAGCACGTCACTCCCGGATAACAGAAAATGGGCAAAAAAGCGGGACGTGGGTGGAGCTGAGATCATGTGATGACTAACAGACAGCAGATAAATGGCTATCCACCTGTCACTCGAAGTGGCCACGCCCTTAATTATGCAGAAATTTAAGGCTTTATATAATGTAAACGAATGAGTTATAAAAAAATTCACCCCCCTCACAGTCGTCATGAAGGGCAAAATTAGCCGTATAGACCAAAACCACAATTTGTACCAGGCTGTAAAGATGTTTTAATCTGCTGTAAAGTTGGGCATTTTAACATGAGCTCAATGCGATTCTGCTCCTTCTGGAGTCTGTCTCTAGTGGCCAGTCGATGAATTGCAGTTTATGTCACTTCCGTATTGGCTTCAAGAGAAACTGCGGGAGGTTGCCGCTTGGTGAGACCTTGAGCGATGCTGTTTCAGTGCTGCCACCTGCTGCTTAGAAATGCCATATTGTATTCCTTTCTCTTAAAGGGTTAGTTCACCCAAAAATAAAAATTCTGTCATTAATTCCTCACCCTCATGCCGTTCGACAATAATGTTATGAAGCGACGAGAATAGTTTTTGAGAATAGTTTTTTGCTTCATAACATTATTGTCGAACCACTGTAGTGAGATGGACTTTGTAACGACGTCTTTGGTAGCTTTTATGGGTCTTGAGAGTGTAAAGTGCATTGTGCCAATGGAGGCCTTTCTGAGCCATCGGATTTCAACTAAAATATCTTAATTTGTGTTCCGAAGATGAACGGAGGTCTTATGGGTGTCCAACGACATGAGGGTGAGGAATTAATGACAGAATTTTCATTTTTGGGTAAACTAACCCTTTAATGACAACATTCAAATGGCATTCAAGATGAATTTAACTTCCATAATACACTCACAAATAAAGGTACATCACTGACACTGGGGCAGTAACCTAAGCTACAAAAGTGAAAAGGTACATCTTTGTACATACTTACCCCTAAATGGTACATATGATATTAGTACCTCAAAGCTACATATCATAGTATATATTCGTACCTTTTCGCTTTTGTACCATAGGATACTGCCCCAGTGACAGCGCTGTACCTTTTTTTCTGACAGTATATGACATTATTTCATGGAATAATACGTATAAGAAATATGTGCATTTATTTAAGTAAAAAATAGGGTTAGTTAACTTTAAGGGTCAATCCAGCATAGTACAAAATAAATACATAAAAATAAATAGTTTGTACTATGCTGGATTTTATATAAGTTTCATTATATAAGAGGAAACTATTAAATGCAAAAAAGAGAGAAATTCAGGAACTTTAAAACATTATAAACAAAGAGATATACATACACATACATACATACATACATACATACATACATACATACATATACATACATACAGGTGCTGGTCATATAATGAAGTTGATTTCACTAATTCCATTCAAAAAGTGAAACTTGCATATTATATTCATTCATTACACACAGACAGATATATTTCAAATGTTTATTTCCTTTAATTTTGATGATTATAACAGACAACTAAGGAAAATCCCAAATTCAGTATCTCAGAAAATTAGAATATTGTGAAAAGGTTCAATATTTAAGACACCTGGTGCCACACTCTAATCAGCTATTGTGGTTCATGTGGTTCATTTTATTTGATAAAAATACAAAAAAAAACAGTGCTATTGTGAAATATTATTACAATTTAAAATAAGGATTTTCTATGTGAATACATTGTAAAATATAATTTATTCCTGTGATGAAAAGCTGTATTTTCAGCATCATTACTCAAGTCTTCAGTGTCACATGATCCTTCAGAAATCATTCTGATATGATGATTTTCTGCTCAAGAAACATTTATGATTATTATCAGTATTGAAAACAGTTGTGCTGCTTTATATAATTACGGAAACCCTCATAGATTTTTTAGGATTTTTGATGAATAGAAAGTTTAAAAGAACAGCATTTATTTAAAATAGAATTTATAAATGTCACTTTTGATCATTTAAATTCATCCTTAATAAAAGTGACTTCACTGACTCCAAACTTTTGAACGGTAGTGTTTACAGCCGCCCCTTCTCTCTCTCAGGTCATTTGTTGAGCACAGCTGAAGTAGAGGCAGCTCTGTCCGAACACCCATCAGTCGCTGAAGCTGCAGTCGTCAGTCGGCCTCATGCGGTGAAGGGAGAGTGTCTGTACTGCTTCATCACGCTGAAAGAGCACAAAGAGTTCAACCGCACGCTGACGGACGAGCTGAAGAGAAAAGGTCAGAGGATCAGATTAAACACTGTTAAACTACGGGCCGTTGAATGCTTGAATCTGATCGACGAACGTTCTAAGGTGTGCAGTTATTTTCAGGGAAACGCACGGCTAAAGTAGTTCCAGCAGTTCTTGACCGCATTACAGTTCCATATCACTCCACCAAAATGATTTCAGTTATTTCAGCGGTCCTTACAGCCTACAACAGCAAAAGAACCAAAACACACAGAGACACTGACCGAGCAAATAAATATAACAATAGGATAAAAACACATGTTTTTTGTCACAAAATGATGTTTTATTATGTACGGACAACTCAAACGACCACACACACAACACAGTACGGACACACACTCGCACAGAAACATGTTGTCAGCGCTGCTCTGATGAGTTTATCAGTAAAATAGTTCAGCAACTTAAAAGCTACATGACATTTCTCACTAGTGAGGGAATAACGGCGCTGTTCTTGAAGCAGATAAACTTACAGTTTCACTAGACGCTGCTGCCAAACACTGAGAGACACACAGACTCAGGTCATTCACTCTCTCTCTCTCTCTAATAACTGCATTAATCTGCTAAATTTAAACCGTGAATACCATTTTGTGGCTCTTTAATGTGTCATGACAGGTCGCTGTAATTATTGTTTTATTTAATAATTTCTAATAATTTATAGCATCAAATAAACATGAATGAACATCAGAATGAATGTTGTTTCAACCGCGGAAAGACATCAGTACACACCGTTTTTCAAGTCCAAGTCCACCGACGTTACTCTACTACAGGGGTTTTCAAACTGGGGTCCGGGTTCTAAGGGGTCCCCAGAAAATTTCAGAGAATAAAAAGATAAAGCAAAAATGTATAAAGTCTACCGAATATTCTAACAGTTTAATTTCTAAATGTTTCTCTCCTTTCTTGCCATATACATTCCAGAATTGTATATGTTTGCTTTGTATCTTTAGTGAGTTTTTCTCACTATAGTCCCCTTTATCTCGCTCACTGGGGTTATAAGGCAGTTTTCTTAAAGGTCCCGTTCTTCGTGATCCCATTGTTCAAACTTTAGTTAGTGTGTAATGTTGCTGTTAGAGCATAAATAATACCTGTAAAATTATAAAGCTCAAAGTTCAATGCCAAGCGAGATATTTTATTTAACAGAAGTTCCCTTTCAAAGCCTACAGCGAACGGCTGGCTTGGACTACATCCTGGTACTTCCTTCATTAATTACGTCAGTAGAACAGTAGAACAGACTAACCTCCGCCCACAAGAATACACGAAAAAGGGGGCGTGATCTTGTTGCTGTCCCACGTGGAGAAGCGGATGTGTCGCGTGGAGAAAAGGAATTGTTGCGTTTGAGTGTGTTTGTCGCCATGTCGTCGAGACGCTGTTATTTTCATCCCGGAGTCAAATCACCTTTGTTTGGCTTTGACAGGGACGCTGTAGAGATCATTAAGCGCATATATATCTCCCGTTAAGAGGCGTGACCTTCCATGCAAGTTACGTTCGCTAAGCTGCGGTCAAATCACAACACAGGAGCCGCTGGCACAATCAGAACTCGTTACGTATTTCTGAAGGAGGGACTTCATAGAATAAAGGAAGTCATCAGCCGTTTTTAGGACAGTGAAAACAGCGGTGTACAGATGAGTAAATTGTGTTAAAAATACTGTGTTTTTTTACACGCGAAACATGAACACATGTTATATTGCACACTGTAAACACAATCAAAGCTTCAAAAGAACACGAAGAACGGGACCTTTAACACAGTACATAAGCTGCTTGCATAGATTTATTGTGAAAGATGCTTATACAAATACTTTTTAATTGAAAATGTTCTTCGGGTTTATACATCCAACATTAATAGCCAATTTAAGTTGGGAAACAATATGTTGTATTTATAATGTCACACTTACTATTTATCTAACAATTTAAATGTTTTTTCGTACATAAAAATAGACGGATTTTAAGAAGGGGGTCCCTCATAAAGGTTCATCATATTTGGGGTTCCTTGGCATCATAAAGTTTGAAAACCCCTGCTCTACTAACTCTCCAGACTGCTTTGTTGGACAAAATGGCGGATTCGGCGGATCGCGGTTAAGATTGGGATGAAATGCGTAAGAAATGAGTCCTGCACACAAGAGCGTTTTATCATAAATTAGGTATCATTTGGAAGCTTACAAACTCAAAATTCATCCTGTGAAAACCGTTTTGAAATCGGACATTGTGCTACCATGAAAACGTTACTCTAAATTATTCTAGCGGGCTCCTCCCCCTAGTGGGCGGTGTCATGTTTCATATTTCAACAATTATTTTAACTGCTTTATATTCAAATCTTTTCCAATCTTGACAAAACACATATTGTCGGAAAGGTCTGAGTCTCAAGGGTCCATATTTGTTGACTGTTTTGTGATGGAAGTGATATTTGGCCAGAAATTTACAGGAAAATGCATCAAAAAAACAATCAATGGAATTTGAACGACACCCGGTGGCTGTTTTTGGTACAGCACCTAAACAAAATCTCATGGGAACTTATATTTTTGTGATATGAACTTCAAATTTGGGACACAAATTGGTTAGACATATGGCTTTGATTTTATAGTAATTTTAGAGTAAATTCTTTTTTGTAAAATATATATATTTTATATGAAATAAAAAATATTTAGTACAGTATTTTTCATTTACATTAATTTTAAACTTCCATAACTCTTTCATACTTTCATATTTTGAATTATCAGCAATAATCTGCAGAGTGTCGTCTTTAAAACGAGACCAAACTTTGGTCTATATTCCAAAGCATTCTTGAATTACAGCCCTTTAAGTTTGGATAGTGCATTCTCAAAAAGGGGGGTGACAGTTAAGGGGTTAAGGACAAAAACCTGAAAAATGTCTTGAAATGCATCTGAACAATGTTTTGAGGTGTGATAACCCTAGTATGAGCAGTCAGTTATTCCTTACATAGAAATTACAATCTGAATCTATTTCACACTTGCTCACTTTCTTCTGTGTCGATGGTTTTGTTGTTCAGTGAGGGAGAAGATCGGACCAATAGCCACCCCAGATTTCATCCAGAATGCTCCAGGGCTTCCCAAAACACGCTCAGGTACTGGGATCATTCTCAATTCCTCCTTGCATTTGCTTTCGCTCCTGAAACTCAAGGCTTTCTCCCGTCCGGCAGGTAAGATCATGCGGCGAGTTCTGCGACAGATCGCACGCAACGAGAAAGACCTGGGCGACCTCTCAACCCTGGCCGACCCCAAGGTCGTGGAGGTGCTGTTCAGCCAAAGATGTGAGGCGGCGGCGTGAGCGTGGGACAACGCTGTCGCCCTGTGTGCATTAAAGACTTTGGGTTTGGGTTCAGAACCGGCGCTGGTTCTCCTAGATCAGATCTGAAGGGTGTAACTCTGCTCATAATTCAGGTCAAACAAACAACAAAGAAAGAAAAAAAAGAAGTGTTGCCTTGATAGCTCACCTCAGGACACTAAACTTCCCAATGTTTTTATATTATTTTGTGATGTTTTACAGTGCCATAAGTATTTACCCCATCCAGAGTTTCTTTTTTGGATTTAATTCATTAATAATTGCAGTTTCTCCACTGAATTAAAAATGCTAACAACATTTTAAATCATGCTAGCAACATAATTATGCTAGAAACATACTAACAATGTGCTACATAATGTTAACATGTTAAATCATGGTAGCAACATGTTAAAAATGCTAGAATATGATAAATCAGGTTATCAAAATGCTAACAACATGTTAAATAATGCTAACAGCATGTTAATCATGTTAGCAATGTGTTATCAACATGTTAAAACATGTTAGTAATGTGATAAATAAATCTAACAAGTTAAATCATGCTAGCAACATGTTAAAAAAAGCTAGCGATATGCTAAATCATGTTAGCAAAAAAAACACGCTAATGTGTTAAATCATGCTAACAATCGTGTTAGCAATATGTTATTAACATGATGGCAAAAAATGTTAAAACATCAATGTGCTAAATAAAGCTAGCATGTTAAATCATGCTAACAAAAATGCTAACAACATGTGAATCATGCTAGTAACATGCTAAAACATGCTAGCAATGTGATCATGTTAGCAAAATAACGTGTTACATCATGCTAGCAAAATGTTGTTCGCAAATCATGTTCGCAACATGTTAGCAAAATGTGCTAACAACATGCTAAAACATGTTAGTGATGTGCTAAATAAAGCTAACATGTTAAATCATGTTAGCAAACATGTTAAAAATGCTAGCAATATGCCAAATCATGTTAGCGACATGCTAATGTGTTAAATCATGCTGGCAACATGCTAATCATTTTCGTAATGTATTAACAATATGCTAACCATGCTAACAACATTTTGTATCACTAAAATCAATTGTTTTATAGACGAGGGGAATGTAAAAACACTTCATTGTTTAATTTCACAAAGGAGATCAGCGATTAGTTTAGTTTTACTTTGTAGACTTGTCTGCTACCCGTTTGTTTCGTGTTTTTGAGATTTTTCTAATTTAGTTTTATTGGATATGAAACGATTGTGTGCAATACAAGAGGAAAACATGACACACTCTTTCATGGCATCGTGTCCTAGATGAGTTAGATCTGACTGACCAGTTGTTACCTAATGTTACTTTGAAGGTTACTTTATTTGAACTAGTTTAACAATAATAACTGCACATTGTTCTGTTCATGTTTTTATGAAATAAAACATATATCTGAGAAGGTCTCAGTTATTTGCATTCATTAAAAGCTGTTTATGTATGTTGAAATATGTAGCTCATATTTCAACATAAAAATATGAATAGCCATAAATATATTTTTATGACATTGCTTTAATGACAATCCCCTTAAAACCGCCTCACACGAACAGCGTCGGCCAATGGAAAGCCAGCGTTCTGGAAGTGTATATGTAAGCTTTCCAAAGATACTTATTTATGGTGACTAAAATATGTGATAGGCAATAAATAGAGCGGGGGACTAGTGGGGCGGTGACAGTTAGGCCGTGTGTCCACCAAAGCGTTTTTTCGCGCGGCTGGCTGGCGTATTCAATTGTTTTCAATGGGAGCGCCGTGTTTTTAGAACGCTACGAGCGCAACGAGGTGCTGAGCGAGTACATATGCTCAAGCGCTCTGCGTTTTTTACTGGTCGCCGAGAGTTGAAGAAAGTTCAACTTTGAGCAAAACGCAGTGCTCATCACTGTCACTTTTCACCCAGCCGTCCAATCACAGTGGAGGAGGGGCAGGACAAATACAACACCGACCAACCGCCACATTCTGTGTGTACAACGTCAGTAAAATAACAGAACAAAATAATTTAAAACAAGAGCCAGAGCAAATACTTTACATTGTATCAGCATTTTATATAGAATCAATACAGAAACAAACTAGTAACACTGCAAAGAGTCTCAAAGGAAAAAAAGGCGGTCAATCGCTCTCAAGCGCCCACTGCGAGGTGTTTTCAGCCGGCTAAAAGCGCTTTGGTGGACACGCGGCCTTTAAAACAAGTTGACCAAAAGATTGAATCCAATATTTGGTGATATTATGAGAGATTTACAAGCAATTTAAAAGCCTGGCCATTTTGGGCAGAGAACACCAAATTAGGTCAAGGGTTAAGAAAGTAAATAGGGTCAAATTTAATCCCGGGTCAGTGTCTTTTTAACCCCAGGTTAAGGTTCATTTTAACCCTGCGTTGAGCTACATTGCACACTTGTCATTTTGAAAGGGTGTTTGCATCACTTTCCATTTTCTAACAAACAACCAATCATAAACTGCCGCACTGGTTTGCTAATGAAATATTCATACATTTAAAACAGTTGCATATGCTTACAAGCGTTTAGCGTTTTCAGTCACACCAGATTTACAGACGAATGGAATGGTTTTTAGTTATGACTCTTACTTCCAACTAGAATCCCGTGGATATTCCTCCCGGGTTTTGTTTATGTATGTTGAAATATGTAGCTCATATTTCAACATAAAAATATGAATAGCCATAAATATATTTTTATGACATTGCTTTAATGACAATCACCTTAAAACCACCTCACACGAACAGCGTCGGCTAATGGAAAGCCAGCGTTCTGGAAGTGCTCGACTGTTGAATAAAGTCGTTATTTATTTATTTTTTGCCCACAGAAAGTGTTCTCATCGCTTCATAACATTAAGGTTGAACCACTGGAGTCACATGGACTATTTTAACGATGTCTTTACTGCCTTTCTGGACCTTGAAAGTGTTCATTAAATTGCTGTCAATTGAGGGATCAGAAAACTTTCGGATTTCATCAAAAAGATCTTCATCTGTGTTCTGAAGATGAACGAAGGACGGGTTTGGAACGACATGAGGAATTAACGACAGAATTTCATTTTTGGGTGAATTATCCCTTTAAATCGTTTTGTTGCTGATGTAAGTGCATGTTTGCAGGCAGTGGAAGATTATTTCCATGTTGTTTATCAAATGATCATTATGTTCAAGCTCTGATCGGATCATCTTCTTCTTCCTGTTTAAGCTCCATCACAACAGATGCTTCCAGGCAGAACAGCTTATGATTGAAATAAGATCTGAGAGTCTTTTCTGAGGAGTTTTACATCGTAACATAACTTTAGTGTTAAACCATCGTTATATTGGACTGTTATGTAATGTGTTTACAAGGATATATATTGGGCTATAGTGGTGCCGTTACCATGACAACAGAGTCTTGGCAGGTCTCTTCATCTTAAGAGCATGCAAAGGTTTAGCAGCCCAACAATGACCGAGTCATCTGCCAGTCACACACACACACACACACACACACACACACACACACACACACACACACACACACACACACACACACACACACACACACACACACACACACACACACACACACACACACACACACACACACACACACACACACACACACACACACACACACACACACACACACACACACACACACACACACACAGACACAGTCCTGCAAGACTCAAGTCACCTTCAGAATTAGATAGATAGATAGATAGATAGATAGATAGATAGATAGATAGATAGATAGATAGATAGATAGATAGATAGATAGATAGATAGATAGATAGATAGATAGATAGATGGATAGATGGATAGATGGATAGATGGACGGACGGACGGACGGACGGACGGATAGATAGATAGATGGATGGATGGATGGATCTAATCACTCACAGATTCTCATCCACACAGATTGGATTAATGTTTGATGTTCTCAGGCTACTGTTCTGTGAGTTTAGCCATGGAAACCCATTAAGATGATGATGAAGATTAGCTGAGACAGCCTCGAAAGTATTGACCACTCACATTCACGCGCGTGTCCCTGCGGATCTGAAACACGTCTGTTAGACAATTAGATAAACAGAGGGATTTATTTGAATGAGATGGTAATTTCTTTATCAGGACCCAAGGGTCACACACAGCCTCAGATGAGATCTCAGATCCATTTCCACAGTGACTGATTAAGATATTAAATCATTAGTAAGGCGAGCATCACAACTACTGCACAAACAATCTGATACATTTAAAACAGAGAGTCAACAGATGGTTCAAAATCAAGATCAGCGACAGGAATATTATATAATATCTTAAGAAATATCAATGTTTACATGTGATATTTGTCACTGACTGAGGTCTCACTTTCACTGAGCTTCATCTCATCCCATCGTCATAATCTTCACAAATCATCACAACTTTATTATGAATTTTGAAGCGTAAATACAATCGCCAGAAGTAAAACTCTAAAGTCAGGCAATAACCCACAACCATATGAGTTAACGTCTCAGTCGTCTCTCCTATAGGGTTAAATGAAGGGCTAAGATCTCCTGAGCAATGAAAGAGCAACATCTGAGTATCTCCAAACTCACAGAGTCATTATGTTTCACTGTCAGTGAATTACAGAGAGTATAATCAATGACTCCTCTAGTGTTGTTTGAGGGTAATAATAACTATTCATACACACATTTATTTTTGAAATAATTGATTTCCTTCATTCAGACATTCACAGTCTAAAACAATTTCTGGCAAAATATTCTTCATCTTGAAACTGAAATGAAATTCAGCAGGGAATGAGCAATCCAATCAGAACAGCATTTCAAACAACTGTTCAACAATCTCTCTTCTAAGATTGTATGTATTACATAATGCAGTGTTCTGGGATACTGGATTGTGATTGGTTAATCACAGAACTGTGTAATTGCCCATTTGCTCCTGTCCTGGCTACTGATTTCTTCCACAACTGTGCTAGTTGTGCTGTGGAGCACTCTTCTCCTCACATAGTAAAATAAGAAAGAAATAACTCCCATGTATTGATTTAGTTGGCAAATAGCTGTGTAATAAGTGAGATAATGTCTTCAGCCCAGTCATTAATTAAAGCAATAAGCCCTGTGAAGCTGTGGTTTACAGTGAATTTATAGCAGCTAAGGGGCGTTGTTAGCTAACCCCTTTAGCTGTTATAAATTCATTGTGTAAACCATGGCTTCACGGGGCTTATTGCTTTTATAAAATGGTTACCACACAATACAAATATTAAAGCCAAAAAAATATGTATCAATGAAACTTTCATGAAGTAAAATCGGCAATAGCTTTCCTTCCGCTGGAAAAAATAGTCCCTATTTGTGAACAGCAACAAAAGAAAGTTACGCCATTAGATGGCGACAAAGACTGTCTTTATGAGTGAGTGAGTCAGTCAGTAGCGAAGACTTTTATATTGAAAGGACTCAAACTTGTTGTGAACACAGAACTGTCGGGTAAGTTACGGAAAACGTGTTTAAGTTGCAAAGAGGTGTTGCTAAGGGAGTCGTGCAGTGATACACAGAATCTTTGGGTAAAGCGGTCATAGCCTGTTTTATCGTGAATAAAACACAGCTATTGACCAATGAGAATCAAGGACTGGAACTAACCGTTTTATAATACAAAATAAACTCCATTAGGGCGATTTAAGACTCAACAGTTTCACGTTTATTTATGATAATGACCAGCTGACCATGATCAGATGATTTCTCTCTGGTGTAACACTCCTTTTCTCCCTTGTGTTTTAGTTCTCCTCATAAACATTACTCTTGTCTTGTGTGACTTCAAGTGCCTTATTAATTATTTACCTGGAAAGATGGATGGAAAGATCCTGACAGGCTCAGACCAGAGTTCAGTCTAATTCAGCCTGCTCAAATAAATACAGTATGAAAAAATACTTCCTTTGCTGTTATTGCTTAAGCTTAAATGCACACTAGTCTGTTTAAAATGATGTTCACTCCAGGCATATCAGCTATTCAGTATACACTACTGTTCAGCTTGGGGTCACTAACATTTTCTTTTTTGAAAGAAATTAATCATCTAATTCAGCAAGGATGCATTCATTTGTTCAAAAGTGACAATAAAGACATTTATAATGTTACAAAAGATTCTATATCACAAAATTATGAAGCAGCAAACACTTTTCAGCATTGATAATAATCATAAATGTTTCTTGAGCATCAAATGATCAAATCAGAATGATTTCTGAAGGATCATGTGATACTGAAGACTGGAGTAATGACATGAGACGTTTTTCAAAACAGACCCAAACATTTGAACGGAAGTTTTTATGCTGTTTTATCCAACTCAATTGTGGGCAAACCTCATAGTGACGTGACACTGAGATCACATGAACAGCTTTAATAAAAATTATAACCACATTTAGGGCTCATTTAAAAGATCCTATGAAATGAAAACTGCAGTGATTGAATATCAACAAACTCGCTATAAGAGTGCTGTCTCTGAAACATCATCTTTGTGTTTTCTTGTGTCAGCAGTTCCTGAAGTCCAGATGGAGTGATTATATAACAGCTGAAAGCCTCGTTTATCTCTCAGGTGCCGTCAGAATAACAAGAGTATGTGACCTTCCCCTCAAGCGCCAGATGAGTCTATAATGACACAGAACTCGCTGCTTTAATCTCAACTGCACACACTGAACACTGTTACACTGAAATGAAAGGATTTTGAGAGTCCTGGGAAATCTCCTTACGGCAACCCCATGCTGCAGATCACTGACCTGCTGTCAACACACACACACACGATGTCCTCAAACTGTCTTTGAAAGTTTTAAAGGGATAGTTCAACCAAAAATTTTAATTCTGTCATTAATTCCTCACCCTCATGTCGTTCCAAACCCGTAAGACTTTCATTCATCTTCAGAACACAAACAAAGATCTTTTTGAAGAAATCTGAGCGATTTCTGTCCCTCCATTGACAGCTACACAATTACCACTTTGACGCTTCAAAAAGTTCATAAAGAGATCGCAAAACTCTTGACGTATTAATTTTGATCAGCGAACATAAACAGAAGTTCAACCAAACCTGCTTGATGTGCAAGAAATAACCTCATTGGTTCTTGAGAAGCTCAAACGTGCTGCGCAACACGAGAATGAACCTCATTGGCTCTTGCTGAAGCTCAAACGTGATGCGTAACACAAGAATGAACCTCATTGGTTCTTCCTGAAGCTCAAACGTGATGCGCAACACGAGAATGAACCTCATTGGCTCTTGCTGAAGCTCAAACGTGCTGCGCAACACGAGAATGAACCTCATTGGTTCTTGCTAAAGCTCAAATGTGATGCGCAACACGAGAATGAACCTCATTGGCTCTTGCTGAAGCTCAAACGTGATGCATAACACGAGAATGAACCTCATTGGTTCTTGCTGAAGCTCAAACGTGATGCGTAACACGAGAATGAACCTCATTGGTTCTTGCTGAAGCTCAAATGTGATGCGTAACACGAGAATGAACCTCATTGGTTCTTGCTGAAGCTCAAACGTGATGCGTAACACAAGAATGAACCTCATTGGTTCTTGCTGAAGCTCAAACGTGATGCGTAACACAAGAATGAACCTCATTGGCTCTTGCTGAAGCTCAAACGTGATGCGTAACACAAGAATGAACCTCATTGGTTCTTGCTGAAGTTCAAACGTGCTGCGCAATACGAGAATGAACCTCATTGGTTCTTGTTGAAGCTCAAACGTGATGCGTAACACGAGAATGAACCTCATTGGTTCTTGCTGAAGCTCAAATGTGATGCGTAACACGAGAATGAACCTCATTGGTTCTTGCTGAAGCTCAAACGTGATGCGTAACACGAGAATGAACCTCATTGGGTCTTGCTGAAGCTCAAACGTGATGCGTAACACGAGAATGAACCTCATTGGCTCTTGCTGAAGCTCAAACGTGATGCGTAACACAAGAATGAACCTCATTGGCTCTTGCTGAAGCTCAAACGTGATGCGTAACACAAGAATGAACCTCATTGGTTCTTGCTGAAGCTCAAACGTGATGCGTAACACAAGAATGAACCTCATTGGCTCTTGCTGAAGCTCAAACGTGATGCGTAACACGAGAATGAACCTCATTGGCTCTTGCTGAAGCTCAAACGTGATGTGTAACACGAGAATGAACCTCATTGGTTCTTGCTGAAGCTCAAACGTGATGCGTAACACAAGAATGAACCTCATTGGCTCTTGCTGAAGCTCAAACGTGATGTGTAACACGAGAATGAACCTCATTGGCTCTTGCTGAAGCTCAAACATGATGCGTAACACGAGAATGAACCTCATTGGTTCTTGAGAAGCTCAAACGTGATGCGTAACACGAGAATGAACCTCATTGGTTCTTGCTGAAGCTCAAATGTGATGCGTAACACGAGAATGAACCTCATTGGTTCTTGCTGAAGCTCAAACGTGATGGGTAACACGAGAATGAACCTCATTGGTTCTTGAGAAGCTCAAACGTGATGCGTAACACGAGAATGGGCCTCATTGGTTCTTGCTGAAGCTCAAACGTGATGCGTAACACAAGAATGAACCTCATTGGCTCTTGCTGAAGCTCAAACATGATGCGTAACGCGAGAATGAACCTCATTGGCTCTTGCTGAAGCTCAAACATGATGCGTAACACGAGAATGAACCTCATTGGTTCTTGAGAAGCTCAAACGTGATGCGTAACACGAGAATGAACCTCATTGGCTCTTGCTGAAGCTCAAACGTGATGCGTAACACGAGAATGAACCTCATTGGCTCTTGCTGAAGCTCAAACGTGATGCGTAACACGAGAATGAACCTCATTGGCTCTTGCTGAAGCTCAAACGTGATGCGTAACACGAGAATGAACCTCATTGGCTCTTGCTGAAGCTCAAACGTGATGCGTAACACGAGAATGAACCTCATTGGCTCTTGCTGAAGCTCAAACGTGATGTGTAACACGAGAATGAACCTCATTGGTTCTTGCTGAAGCTCAAACGTGATGCGTAACACAAGAATGAACCTCATTGGCTCTTGCTGAAGCTCAAACGTGATGTGTAACACGAGAATGAACCTCATTGGCTCTTGCTGAAGCTCAAACATGATGCGTAACACGAGAATGAACCTCATTGGTTCTTGAGAAGCTCAAACGTGATGCGTAACACGAGAATGAACCTCATTGGTTCTTGCTGAAGCTCAAATGTGATGCGTAACACGAGAATGAACCTCATTGGTTCTTGCTGAAGCTCAAACGTGATGGGTAACACGAGAATGAACCTCATTGGTTCTTGAGAAGCTCAAACGTGATGCGTAACACGAGAATGGGCCTCATTGGTTCTTGCTGAAGCTCAAACGTGATGCGTAACACAAGAATGAACCTCATTGGCTCTTGCTGAAGCTCAAACATGATGCGTAACGCGAGAATGAACCTCATTGGCTCTTGCTGAAGCTCAAACATGATGCGTAACACGAGAATGAACCTCATTGGTTCTTGAGAAGCTCAAACGTGATGCGTAACACGAGAATGAACCTCATTGGCTCTTGCTGAAGCTCAAACGTGATGCGTAACACGAGAATGAACCTCATTGGCTCTTGCTGAAGCTCAAACGTGATGTGTAACACGAGAATGAACCTCATTGGCTCTTGCTGAAGCTCAAACATGATGCGTAACACGAGAATGAACCTCATTGGTTCTTGAGAAGCTCAAACGTGATGCGTAACACGAGAATGAACCTCATTGGTTCTTGCTGAAGCTCAAATGTGATGCGTAACACGAGAATGAACCTCATTGGTTCTTGCTGAAGCTCAAACGTGATGGGTAACACGAGAATGAACCTCATTGGTTCTTGAGAAGCTCAAACGTGATGCGTAACACGAGAATGGGCCTCATTGGTTCTTGCTGAAGCTCAAACGTGATGCGTAACACAAGAATGAACCTCATTGGCTCTTGCTGAAGCTCAAACATGATGCGTAACGCGAGAATGAACCTCATTGGCTCTTGCTGAAGCTCAAACATGATGCGTAACACGAGAATGAACCTCATTGGTTCTTGAGAAGCTCAAACGTGATGCGTAACACGAGAATGAACCTCATTGGCTCTTGCTGAAGCTCAAACGTGATGCGTAACACGAGAATGAACCTCATTGGCTCTTGCTGAAGCTCAAACGTGATGCGTAACACGAGAATGAACCTCATTGGCTCTTGCTGAAGCTCAAACGTGATGCGTAACACGAGAATGAACCTCATTGGCTCTTGCTGAAGCTCAAACATGATGCGTAACACAAGAATGAACCTCATTGGCTCTTGCTGAAGCTCAAACATGATGCGTAACACGAGAATGAACCTCATTGGCTCTTGCTGAAGCTCAAACGTGATGCGTAACACGAGAATGAACCTTATTGGCTCTTGCTGAAGCTCAAACGTGCTGCGTAACACGAGAATGAACCTCATTGGTTCTTGCTGAAGCTCAAACGTGCTGCGTAACACGAGAATGAACCTCATTGGTTCTTGCTGAAGCTCAAACGTGATGCGTAACACGAGAATGAACCTCATTGGTTCTTGCTGAAGCTCAAACGTAATGCGTAACACGAGAATGAACCTCATTGGTTCTTGCTGAAGCTCAAACGTAATGCGTAACACGAGAATGAACCTCATTGGTTCTTGCTGAAGATCAAACGTGATGCGTAACACGAGAATGAACCTCATTGGTTCTTGCTGAAGCTCAAACGTGATGCGTAACACGAGAATGAACCTCATTGGTTCTTGCCGAAGCTCAAACGTGATGCGTAACACGAGAATGAACCTCATTGGTTCTTGCCGAAGCTCAAACGTGATGCGTAACACGAGAATGAACCTCATTGGTTCTTGCTGAAGCTCAAACGTGATGCGTAACACAAGAATGAACCTCATTGGCTCTTGCTGAAGCTGAAACGTGATGCGTAACACGAGAATGAACCTCATTGGCTCTTGCTGAAGCTCAAACGTGATGCGTAACACCAGAATGAACCTCATTGGCTCTTGCTGAAGCTCAAACGTGATGCGTAACACGAGAATGAACCTCATTGGCTCTTGCTGAAGCTCAAATGTGATGCGTAACACGAGAATGAACCTCATTGGCTCTTGCTGAAGCTGAAACGTGATACGTAACACGAGAATGAACCTCATTGGTTCTTGCTGAAGCTCAAACGTGATGCGTAACACGAGACTGAACCTCATTGGTTCTTGCTGAAGCTCAAAAGTGATGCGTAACACGAGAATGAACCTCATTGGTTCTTGCTGAAGCTCAAACGTGATGCGTAACACGAGAATGAACCTCATTGGTTCTTGCTGAAGCTCAAACGTGATGCGTAACACGAGAATGAACCTCATTGGTTCTTGCTGAAGCTCAAACGTGATGCGTAACACGAGAATGAACCTCATTGGTTCTTGCTGAAGCTCAAACGTGATGCGTAACACGAGAATGAACCTCATTGGTTCTTGTTGAAGCTCAAACGTGATGCGTAACATGAGAATGAACCTCATTGGTTCTTGTTGAAGCTCAAACGTGATGCGTAACACGAGAATGAACCTCATTGGCTCTTGCTGAAGCTCAAACGTGATGCGTAACACGAGACTGAACCTCATTGGCTCTTGCTGAAGCTCAAACGTGATGCGTAACACGAGAATGAACCTCATTGGCTCTTGCTGAAGCTCAAAAGTGATGCGTAACACGAGAATGAACCTCATTGGTTCTTGCTGAAGCTCAAATGTGATGCGTAACACGAGAATGAACCTCATTGGTTCTTGCTGAAGCTCAAACGTGATGCGTAACACGAGAATGAACCTCATTGGCTCTTGCTGAAGCTCAAACGTGATGCGTAACACGAGAATGAACCTCATTGGTTCTTGCTGAAGCTCAAACGTGATGCGTAACACGAGAATGAACCTCATTGGCTCTTGCTGAAGCTCAAACGTGATGCGTAACACGAGAATGAACCTCATTGGTTCTTGCTGAAGCTCAAACGTGATGCGTAACACGAGAATGAACCTCATTGGCTCTTGCTGAAGCTCAAACGTGATGCGTAACACAAGAATGAACCTCATTGGTTCTTGCTGAAGCTCAAACGTGATGCGTAACACGAGAATGAACCTCATTGGCTCTTGCTGAAGCTCAAACGTGATGCGTAACACGAGAATGAACCTCATTGGCTCTTGCTGAAGCTCAAACGTGATGCGTAACACGAGAATGAACCTCATTGGCTCTTGCTGAAGCTCAAACGTGATGCGTAACACGAGAATGAACCTCATTGGCTCTTGCTGAAGCTCAAACGTGATGCGTAACACGAGAATGAACCTCATTGGCTCTTGCTGAAGCTCAAACGTGATGCGTAACACGAGAATGAACCTCATTGGCTCTTGCTGAAGCTCAAACGTGATGCGTAACACGAGAATGAACCTCATTGGCTCTTGCTGAAGCTCAAACGTGATGCGTAACACGAGAATGAACCTCATTGGCTCTTGCTGAAGCTCAAACGTGATGCGTAACACGAGAATGAACCTCATTGGCTCTTGCTGAAGCTCAAACATGATGCGTAACACAAGAATGAACCTCATTGGCTCTTGCTGAAGCTCAAACATGATGCGTAACACGAGAATGAACCTCATTGGCTCTTGCTGAAGCTCAAACGTGATGCGTAACACGAGAATGAACCTTATTGGCTCTTGCTGAAGCTCAAACGTGCTGCGTAACACGAGAATGAACCTCATTGGTTCTTGCTGAAGCTCAAACGTGCTGCGTAACACGAGAATGAACCTCATTGGTTCTTGCTGAAGCTCAAACGTGATGCGTAACACGAGAATGAACCTCATTGGTTCTTGCTGAAGCTCAAACGTAATGCGTAACACGAGAATGAACCTCATTGGTTCTTGCTGAAGCTCAAACGTAATGCGTAACACGAGAATGAACCTCATTGGTTCTTGCTGAAGATCAAACGTGATGCGTAACACGAGAATGAACCTCATTGGTTCTTGCTGAAGCTCAAACGTGATGCGTAACACGAGAATGAACCTCATTGGTTCTTGCCGAAGCTCAAACGTGATGCGTAACACGAGAATGAACCTCATTGGTTCTTGCCGAAGCTCAAACGTGATGCGTAACACGAGAATGAACCTCATTGGTTCTTGCTGAAGCTCAAACGTGATGCGTAACACAAGAATGAACCTCATTGGCTCTTGCTGAAGCTGAAACGTGATGCGTAACACGAGAATGAACCTCATTGGCTCTTGCTGAAGCTCAAACGTGATGCGTAACACCAGAATGAACCTCATTGGCTCTTGCTGAAGCTCAAACGTGATGCGTAACACGAGAATGAACCTCATTGGCTCTTGCTGAAGCTCAAATGTGATGCGTAACACGAGAATGAACCTCATTGGCTCTTGCTGAAGCTGAAACGTGATACGTAACACGAGAATGAACCTCATTGGTTCTTGCTGAAGCTCAAACGTGATGCGTAACACGAGACTGAACCTCATTGGTTCTTGCTGAAGCTCAAAAGTGATGCGTAACACGAGAATGAACCTCATTGGTTCTTGCTGAAGCTCAAACGTGATGCGTAACACGAGAATGAACCTCATTGGTTCTTGCTGAAGCTCAAACGTGATGCGTAACACGAGAATGAACCTCATTGGTTCTTGCTGAAGCTCAAACGTGATGCGTAACACGAGAATGAACCTCATTGGTTCTTGCTGAAGCTCAAACGTGATGCGTAACACGAGAATGAACCTCATTGGTTCTTGTTGAAGCTCAAACGTGATGCGTAACATGAGAATGAACCTCATTGGTTCTTGTTGAAGCTCAAACGTGATGCGTAACACGAGAATGAACCTCATTGGCTCTTGCTGAAGCTCAAACGTGATGCGTAACACGAGACTGAACCTCATTGGCTCTTGCTGAAGCTCAAACGTGATGCGTAACACGAGAATGAACCTCATTGGCTCTTGCTGAAGCTCAAAAGTGATGCGTAACACGAGAATGAACCTCATTGGTTCTTGCTGAAGCTCAAATGTGATGCGTAACACGAGAATGAACCTCATTGGTTCTTGCTGAAGCTCAAACGTGATGCGTAACACGAGAATGAACCTCATTGGCTCTTGCTGAAGCTCAAACGTGATGCGTAACACGAGAATGAACCTCATTGGTTCTTGCTGAAGCTCAAACGTGATGCGTAACACGAGAATGAACCTCATTGGCTCTTGCTGAAGCTCAAACGTGATGCGTAACACGAGAATGAACCTCATTGGTTCTTGCTGAAGCTCAAACGTGATGCGTAACACGAGAATGAACCTCATTGGCTCTTGCTGAAGCTCAAACGTGATGCGTAACACAAGAATGAACCTCATTGGTTCTTGCTGAAGCTCAAACGTGATGCGTAACACGAGAATGAACCTCATTGGCTCTTGCTGAAGCTCAAACGTGATGCGTAACACGAGAATGAACCTCATTGGCTCTTGCTGAAGCTCAAACGTGATGCGTAACACGAGAATGAACCTCATTGGCTCTTGCTGAAGCTCAAACGTGATGCGTAACACGAGAATGAACCTCATTGGCTCTTGCTGAAGCTCAAACGTGATGCGTAACACGAGAATGAACCTCATTGGCTCTTGCTGAAGCTCAAACGTGATGCGTAACACGAGAATGAACCTCATTGGCTCTTGCTGAAGCTCAAACGTGATGCGTAACACGAGAATGAACCTCATTGGCTCTTGCTGAAGCTCAAACGTGATGCGTAACACGAGAATGAACCTCATTGGCTCTTGCTGAAGCTCAAACGTGATGCGTAACACGAGAATGAACCTCATTGGCTCCAGCTGAAGCTCAAACGTGCTGCAAAACACGAGAATGAACCTCATTGGCTCTTGCTGAAGCTCAAATGTGATGCGTAACACGAGAATGAATCTCTTTGGTTCTTGAGAAGCTCAAACGTGATGCGTAACACGAGAATGAACCTCATTGGCTCTTGCTGAAGCTCAAACGTGATGCGTAACACGAGAATGAACCTCATTGGCTCTTGCTGAAGCTCAAACGTGATGCGTAACACGAGAATTGCTGTCAGTCACTTGTGATTCATTTAATGTGTCTTTGCTGAATGTATTTTGCATACTTTTTTTATTTGAAACAAATAAATCACAAAAACAATTTTTTTTTTGTAAATACACATTCAATTTATTACCAATTTAACACTCTATCATTAGACATCTGACATTGACTTAATTTAAAACATTCATAATTTTTTTCTTTTTCCTCCAAAGAAAAGAAACATCAGAATTCATAATAACATCTATACAAAGACCAGTTAATAGGTACAATAATGGGCTTAAAAAGTGTTGTGTCAATGCAAATTCAATGGCAACCAAAAAAATGACACGAACCGCCACATGCTGTGAACGGTGTGTGTGTGTGTGTGGGGTGGCTTACATCATGAGCTTTATCACAAGGTACAACAGCGTCTGAGTACATGCACTAAAGTGCTAGTGTTTAAAGGCATGCATATCAAACATGATATCTGCACAACTGCTGTCCAAACCCGTGTCAGCACATCCGGAAGAAATGTGCACAGGATGCCTAGTGGAATATTGGTCATATTTTGGAACCAATCCTAAAGCATCTTAATATGAAACGACTTATTTGTTACAGACATACACTGATGAATCAATAAAAATATGATCAGGGATGTCGATTAACCCTCATGTTTCAGATTTTCTTCTTCCTGAAAAAGTTAGTTTATGTTATCATATTGGACTAAAACTGACTGAATGATTATTGGGTTTGATCATTTTATCAACTTTCAATTAGGACAGGTTTTGTTTTTCTGATTGATCACAGGCCTCATTTATCTGAGTTTATGCACTACTTCATTTTTTTGTTGTTGAGATTAGACGTGAAATCCAAATTTAAATGGTTGCAATTCAAGAATTCTTTGGAATATAGACATGTTTGGTCTTGTTTTAAAGAGGACACTCAGCAGATTATTGCTTCAAAAAATGAAAGTATGAATGGAAGTTTAAATTTACTGTAAATCAAATTTTTTTTTTTACTATAAAACCAAAGCCATATATTTAACTTGTGTTCCAAATTTGACGTTGATGTTACAAAAATGTATGATTTTGTTTAGACGCTGTATCTGAAATAGCCACCATGTGCCACTCGCATTCTATTGGTGTTTTTTGATTCTCTAACAAATTATACATTCCTGTCCAAATATACTTCTATCACAAAATAGTCACCAAATATGGAACATTGAGACTTGGACCTTCTGACGATATGTGTTTTGTCAAGATTAGAAAAGGTTTTGATTATAAAATTGTGTAATATGAAACCTGACACCATCCACTGGGGGAGGAGCCCACTAACAGAATTTAAAGCACCGTTTCCATGGTAACGCAATGTCCAATTTCAAAATGGCTCTCACCGTATGTATTTTGACTTTGTAAGCTTTCCAAAGATACTTATTTATGATGACTAAAATATGTGATAGGCAATAAATAGAGTGGGGGACTAGTGGGGCGGTGACAGTTAGGCCGTGTGTCCACCAAAGCGTTTTTTCGCGCGGCTGGCTGGCATTGTTTTCAATGGGAGCGCCGTGTTTTTAGAACGCCACGAGCGTAACGAGACGCTGAGCGAGTATATATGCTCAAGCGCTCTGCGTTTTTTACTGGTCGCCGAGAGTTGAAGAAAGTTCAACTTTGAGCAAAACGCAGTGCTCATCACTGTCACTTTTCACCCAGCCGTCCAATCACAGTGGAGGAGGGGCAGGACAAATACAACACCGACCAACCGCCACATTCTGCGTGTACAACGTCGGTAAAATAACAGAACAAAATAATTTAAAACAAGAGCCAGAGCAAATACTTTACATTGTATCAGCATTTTATATAGAATCAATACAGAAACAAACTAGTAACACTTCTGCGGATATTCCGTATCTTAACGAGCAAAGAGTCTCAACGGAAAAAAAGGCGGTCAATCGCTCTCAAGCGCCCACTGCGAGGTGTTTTCAGCCGGCTAAAAGCGCTTTGGTGGACACGCGGCCTTTAAAACAAGTTGACCAAAAGATTGAATACAATATTTGGTGATATTATGAGAGATTTACAAGCAATTTAAAAGCCTGGCCATTTTGGGCAGAGAACACCAAATTAGGTCAAGGGTTAAGAAAGTAAATAGGGTCAAATTTAATCCCGGGTCAGTGTCTTTTTAACCCCAGGTTAAGGTTCATTTTAACCCTGCGTTGAGCTACATTGCACACTTGTCATTTTGAAAGGGTGTTTGCATCACTTTCCATTTTCTAACAAACAACCAATCATAAACTGCCGCACTGGTTTGCTAATGAAATATTCATACATATAAAACAGTTGCATATGCTTACAAGCATTTAGCGTTTTCAGTCACACCAGATTTACAGACGAATGGAATGGTTTTTAGTTATGACTCTTACTTCCAACTAGAATCCCGTGGATATTCCTCCCGGGTTTTGTGACTTGGGACATGTGCATAAGAATAATCAGTGTCAATATACTCTCCTGTCATCGTTGAACATTCAGTTTTACATTGGGTTTTAAAATACATTGTTATGACTGACATCATGTATATCATTCGTCCCTGTCGAACTAGAGTGTGTGATAGTTCTGAGTCTTTTAAAATTCAAGCATCAAAGGTTTCCAACAGAATGGGATGTACGAGGAAAATAAGAAAATAGTTTTAGAAACTATATACACGGAACATAATTTAACAAAGGATCCGAAATAGAGAAAGAAAAAACAAACAAACAACGTAAATGCATGTAAACTTTTATGCTGTTCTGACAAATATTATTACTATCCAGTATCATCAGAAGTTTGATGTTTTACGACCAGCACATATAGTCATGTGTATTGCATACATGTACATTGACACACACACACACACGAGAGCGGGACCGTTGCGAGGTCACGTGTGTGTAGGCACCTCTAATGGAACACTTTGCGGTGTTTTGCGTCGGTACATTCCAGGTCCTTGATCATTTGTTTCAGCTGGTGCTCACAGAACTCTGCCCTCTAGTGGCAGTAAATGGTTCTTAGAAAGGTTCCCGATGGTTCCGTCGCGCCGGCGGTGTGCGTACGTGTGGTCAGGCTGGAGCGGGGGAGCGCAAAATAATGATCACCACGTGACCAGGGGGTGGAAAAGAATGCCTTCTAAATTCCAAGTCTATTCAACTTACATTCATACTTGACAACTAAAAGGGGTTGGTTAAAAGAAAGTGCAAAAGGATGTAGTCTAGGCTGATTAAGGGTGCGGGGAAACCTCCTGACCGGGCTCCTCTATCTCCGGGATGGCCTGAACCGGTCTGACGGGCGAGGGGAAGCAGAACCTCAGTGTGCACTCCTTGTTGTTGGGCGAGGATGAGGGCGAGTGGGCGGCCCAGCGGGACGGAGGGCGGCGGTTGGCAGGACGAGCCGGACGCAGGAAGCAGGAGTCCAGAGGTGGAGCCACTGGCGAACGTGGCAGTTCCTACAGTCAAGAAGAAAACATACAGGCTTTCAAACTCTGAGGTTCAGCAGGACAGATTTTTTGTCAAGTTAGTTGGTGGGAGGTCTGCAACAGAGTTGTTATTGTTAACTAAAACATTAAAAATAATTTTTGTTAATTGAAATAATGCTGAAATTTTAGATGAAAAACTAGAGACTACTCAAACTAAAATCGAAGCTAAATAGCAATAATAAAAAGCTAATAAAAATGACAAAAGCATAAAACAAAATTAAAATGAAAACTGAAAATATATAAAAAAAATACTATAAATAAACCTAAATAGAAATTTCAACAAGTAGAACTATTAAAATTAATTTCCGTTATTTAAAATAAAGATGACGTAAAATAAAATATAAATATTAGCTGGAAAATGGTAACTTAAAGGTGCACTATGTAACTTTTCCGTCTGCTAGAGGTCGCCTGTTCAAAACAAAGGCGTAGCTTGATGACGCCACGTTTGAGCGCAGAATCTTGGGACATGTGGTCTTCACCTCATATCAGGTGGGAGAGAATCGGGATAGGACTCAGGCAGAAATCATGTTGATGATGTGATTATTAATGTTACTGTAGTCTGAAGCAGAGCAGGGGCGAGTGTTGTGGAGCTGAGGAACCGCTGGAGCGATTGTTATGTGGTGTTCACACCGGACGCGATTGACGCGAATAAATCGCGCTATTCGCTCGAAGGTGGACGCTTGAACATTTTGAGTTTACTCGCTTCATTCGCGTGTGAAATTCGCTTTATTCGCGTGTGACATTCACTGCACAACAGACGCAAATTCGCGTCATGGGAGGGGCTTCTGCCAGCCGGCTCATCTCGTTGAGAAATGACTGACATGGGCGGTGTTTACACTTCTTTTTTTGTTAAAATCTACTGTTAATGTGTGACAAAACGTAGTTTTAAGACTTTTTCAGTCGATAATGTAGTTGTTTAAAGCTCAAATCTGTGGTTTATTAATATAAAGAGTGCCTATTTGAACATTTTATCTGGCGTTTTCGGAGTTGTGAGCTCCAGCGGATCAGCGGCGCTCACCGCTCGTCAACGCAGATTCAACGCAGATACAGATTTTTTCCTCATTGCTGTCACTACTAGAGCAAGCTCCTGATTGGTTAACGCGGCACAAATATTCGCCAAAGTTCAGATTTTTCAACTTGAGCGATTCGCGCAAATCACGCGTTCAAAACGCTCAATTTGCGTCATTCGCGCGAATCGCGCCGCTTCATTCGAGCGAATCGCACCGCAGAATGCCATTTCACGTCTCTGCATTGACTTAACATGTAAATCACTCGCGCGAATCGTGTCAATCACGTCCGGTGTGAACGCACCATTGATAAGATGAACGCAACACACGCCTCGCGAGCAGCGGGACTTTTATTATGACACAGTCGCCGGCGCCAGTCATGAGTGTGAGGTAACGCAGCTCTGTTGATCATATTAGACACATCTGAGTGTGTTGATGATGTGATAACGTTACTCTGTGCGTTCTCTCGGCGGCTGCTATGACACTTGTTCACACTGCAGTGAGAGTAAAGCGTTTCTGCAAAATAAAACTATGTTACAGTTGTAACCTACTAGCACTGACTTTGAATGTTTGACTCAATTGTTTGCTTTATTTCATGTATAGCTTATTATCCCTTTTACTTATACTTTTGTATTATTGATCATACATAAACTTGCATTTAACAAAAAGAGACTGGGTTGTGTTTCATGTCATTTAATGTTATCACAGTGATAATCATATTGTCTGAACCAGATATTAATATACAGATTTTCTCCTCATTGCTGTCACTACAAGAGCAAGCTCCTGATTGGTTAATGCGGCGCGAATATCCGCCAAAGTTCAGATTTTTCAACTTGAGCGATTCGCGCAAATCACGCCGCAGAATGCCATTTCGCGACTCTGCATTGACTTAACATGTAAATCACTCGCGCGAATCGCGTCAATCGCGTCCGGTGTGAACGCACCATTAATAAGATGAACGCAACACACACCTCGCGAGCAGCGGGACTTTTATTATGACACAGTCGCCGGCGCCAGTCATGAGTGTGAGGTAACGCAGCTCTGTTGATCATATTAGACACATCTGAGTGTGTTGATGATGTGATGACGTTACTCTGTGCGTTCTCTTGGCTGCTGCTATGACACTTGTTCACACTGCAGTGAGAGTAAAGCATTTCTGCAAAATTAGACCGGAAACCGAGGGAAACGCAGATGTGTCGCAATTGACAGGCGACTCCCGATTTCTCACCATTTACAAATATTTGGAAACATTTGGGATATTGTAAGTACTAAACTGAATAAAATATATTACACTGGCCTAGTGGTTTTTGGATATTTTACTGAAAATATTTTACATTACATAGTGCACCTTTAAAAAAATCTTAATTACAAGTAGAAATGTTGGCTTGGCAATGAACTAAAATAATAGCTAAATAGAAATAATAAAAAACTAAAACTAATTAAAATGAGAAAAGCACATAACTGAATTAAAATGAAAACTGAAAATGTAAAAATAATTTCGTTATTTAAAATAAAGCTGAAGTAAAATAAAAATATTAAGAGGAAAATCAGTAACTTATAAAACTTAATTTAATAATAGAAATGTTGCCTTGGCAACTAACTATAATAAAATAATCTGAATTACTAAAACTAAAATAAAAATCAATTAATGCTATAGAAATAATAAAAACATAAAACTAATAAAAATGTAAAAAGCAAATAACTAAATTAAAATGAAAACTAAAAAAAAGCTACAAATAAAAACTAATTTAAAATATTACAAATTATATAAATAAAGCTCAATAGCAATATAAAGAAGTAGAACTATTAAAAAATTATGTTATTTAAATAAAGATGAAGTAAAATAAAATATAAATATTAGCTGGAATACTGTAACTTAAAAACTTAATTAAAATGATCTAAAACAAAATATGTTTTTTATAAGTACTAGAATTACTAAAATTGAAATAAAAGTAAATTAAAGCTAAATAAAAATAATAAATAAATAAAAATAATAAAAATGACAAAAGCACATAACTGAATTTAAATGAAAACTGAAGATCTAAAAATGAATGCTAATTAAAAATATTTTTAATAAATACTATAAATAAAGCTAAATAGAAATATAAAGAAGTAGAACTACTAAAAATATTTTTTATGTAAAATAAAAATATTAGATGGAAATCTGTAACTTAGAAAACTTGGTGCCTTGGCAATTAACTAAAATAAAATAAGTTAAAGTATAGAAATAATGAATCTAAAATAATCTAAAAATAAAAGATAATTCAAAATCTAAAAAAAATACTGTAACAGCGTATAATACTAAAACAGCACTGGTCTGAAAGAATCAGTGCTTTTACAGATTAAACTATTAAACATCTACTCCATGCTTCCTCTAGCAGACGGGAAAGAAGAATATTCCGTTTGTTTGAACTAGACTGTAATATCTCATCTCTGTCTTCCTTCAAGACTGAAAACGTATCTATTTAATATGTATTTGAATAATGTGGCTATAGAAGGCCTGTGCTTGTATTGTGTATGATGGATTGTATAGCACTATGTAAAGCGACCTTGAGCTATAGAAAGGCGCTATATAAATAAAACATATTCTGCTTTTGAGGAAATAGCATGAGCCTGATCTATTCTAAACAACTCTTGAGAGATAAAGCACAAATTAAAAATGAATGAGACTTCAGCGTGAGAGGTGGATATTTTCTGTGGTTTGAATAATTCAAAAACAGGATTTTACTACGTCTACTTCATTCTGCTCTGGGTTTTTGGCAAGCGCAACCTCCCGCAGTTTCTCTTGAAGCCAACACTGAAGTGACTTAAAGTGCAATTCATCGACTGGCCACTAGAGACAGACTCCAGAAGGAGCAGAATCTCATTGAGCTCATGTTAAAATGCCCAACTTTACAGCAGATTAAAACATGTTTACAGTCTGGTACAAATTGTGGTTTTGGTCTGTACGGCTAATTTTGCCCTTCATGATGACTGTGAGGGGGGTGAATTTTTTTATAACTCATTCGTTTACATTATATAAAGCCTTAAAGTTCTGCATAATTGAGGGCGTGGCCACTTTGAGTGACAGGTGGATTGCTATTTAGTCTGTTAGTCATCGAGTCACCTCAGCTCCACCCAGTCTATGGTTTTTGGTCTATGTCTATTTTGTTCTATTTTGGTCTACAGTCTATGGTTTTTGGGCAATACTTTGAAGCTGATATAAAATGAATTTAAATGGCGTTCTGCGGAAATACACTCCAGTGACATCATAACCAACACGGAACCACATGACAAAAAAAAAACAAACATTTAAAATGATTTACGTTAATTTAAGTAAAGCTGAAATGAAAACAAACTGAAACTTTAAATAGAACTAAAACGGAAATATTAACAAAAGCACATAACACAACTACTATACAGATCAAAATACGAAATGAAAACTTCAACCAGGCATAAAGTAGTTGTTAGATGTGAATGAGACCCAGCATTAGCAGGTGTTAAACGGCACAATCATCACGAACAGCAGCCAATGAACCCCGACACACCACTAGCACTGCTAGCATGCTCACGTCCTGCTAACACCCGACAGGAAACGCTACAGTACAGTCAACCCAGAAAGCACAGGACGTGCCGCTGTAGTCTCCATCAGTGCGGCTGGTCAGGTTAAGACACACACAATACATTTACAAACACGTAGTAGCCAAAGGACCTAAGAAACATTAAAAGTTAAGTGATTGTATTCATAGTTAAAATGGTAACGCCATCCAAAAAGCCACGTTTGAGTTTGATATACAGGGACTGTGAAATGAATGCATTTTTGAGCCACTGTTTATCAGTTTCTTGTGTCTTGGCAAAAATGAAATCCCACCCCATGTGGAGGAATAATTTCGGCCCAATAAAAACTCAGATAGCTTTTTGGATGACTGGTTATTAGTGACGTCAATTAATACCACACGATGGGCATGCTCACACCTACATGAGGACAAAAAGAGTGTGACCACAACGAAGCACATACAATATTTCCCATAATGCCTAGCGGTGATAGTGTCTAGAAACGGTGTGTGGCATGCGGTGAGAGAAATCCATTAAAATCAGTGAGACGGCACACTAGTGAGGTCACTGTGAGGTCAGGTCGGATCGGTGGAACTTACTGCACGGCGAGCGCAAGCTGCGTTACAGTCCCCAGGGTGCAGTTAGTAAGACAGTATGGTTCTGGAGACAACCCAGAAAAACAGGAGTAAACACACTTGTCAGAATAACACAAGCACATCAGACTCAGGTTAGCACTAGAGCGCTCATCTGGGGAGTCCGGCGGGCCGCACGCATCCGAGGTATGACCTGTGAAAGCAGCCTCGCTGTCCTTTAAACATAAACATTACATTAGTAGAGTCTCTGTGGATATTAATACCTGTCCAGGTCATATTTCTTCTCAAAATATAATATAATAATTATAATCTAATCAAATTGTATTTTGCCTTGAAATTTTGCCCAGTTAACATTACAGCAGCGTAATTGATTAAGATAATTATATAATATAATATAATATAATTATTACATGATATTAATATATGACATGACATAATACATATTATTGTAATGAATAAATAAACAAATAATATAAATAAATATTTGTGTTGTATTGCTATCAACAATAATATAATTAATAATATAATATAATATAATTAATATAACATAATATTGTAATGAATAAATAAACAAATAAATAAACAAATAAAATAATTAATTAAAACAAATAATATAAATAAATATTTAGGTTGTATTCCCATCAACAATAATATCATATAATATATTTAATATAATATAATAAATATAATATGTAATTATTATATGATATTATATTATTATATGATATTAATATATGACATGACATAATATATTATTGTAACAAATAAATAAACAAATAAAATAATTAATTAAAACAAATAATATAAATAAATATTTAGGTTGTATTCCCATCAACAATAATATCATATAATATATTTAATATAATATAATAAATATAATATGTAATTATTATATGATATTATATTATTATATGATATTAATATATGACATGACATAATATATTATTGTAATGAATAAATAAACAAATAAAATAAATAATTAAAACAAATAATATAAATCAATATTTTGGTTGCATTGCTATCAACTATAATAAAACATAATATAATTCATAAGATATAATATAATATATACTAGGGGTGTCACGATTCTCCAAATCCTCGATTCGATTACATTTTCGATTCTAAGGTCACGGTTCGGTTCGATTCGATTCTCGATTTTTACATTTATGTTTTAAAGCACAGGTTGCTATGCCATTTTTAGACTAGACTTTTATGCAATACAATATCTGACCTTTGTTCGCAATGTACCACACTACATTGTCAAATGTATTTTAGTTAACATTTATTAACAACAATGTAACAACTTATATCTTCAGTGTTCAGTCAATCGAAAACTTAAGCAAAATAACCTGCCATCTAATTTCTCTTTTGTAAGTGCAGTCTTCTTCACAGAAGAGGACATTCAAGTTCACAACAAAACAAGCAAAAACAATAAAACAGCCATGTCCATAGTCTTCTCTGAACAATTAAGTGTCTTAACAAACTATTTCCGAACAGTTGAACATGTACCACACTGATAACTACTTTTTATCCCCTGAGAATGATGACTGTATTTTTTTCATTCTTTCATGTTCTTCCTAAAGACGGATATGTTGTTTAGAGCTGCTCTTTGAGTTGTCAAACATTTTTTTAATAGAACAAGACAAGACAACTGTAACAATCTTCTTAAAGAGGAATATGGAAAGAGAACTGCTACTATTGCTAAAATACTGTGGTCAAGGCATGGGCGTCGGAAGCAAAAAAAATGTGGGTGGGTCCTCAGAATTTTTTTACTGGAGTAGATGCCAATAAGTACAAATATACCACTTTGCTTGCTAAGCGTATAGTTCGGAATGACAAAATTATGGAAATCGCCATATAATTGAGAGTGTCAGTAGTGTAGGGGTAAGACACACGGCATCTAGTTTTGACACAAATCGACCCGCGGTTCGAGTCCGGCTTTCGCCGAACTCAATCTTCTCCCTTTTCCCATCACATATCAGATCGGAAAGGCATTTATTTTCAATAAAAATGACGAAAATATAAGAAAAGTGGAAATAAGGCGTCTAACGTGTTTACTAATAAGTGTTTATCGATTAGGGGTAGGTAAACAGACATGTGCTGAATGTTAGAGACGATAAAAGTGAGTGGGTCCAATATCATTGATCGTAAAAAGTGGGTGGGTCTTGTCATACATACAATGGTTCCGACGCCCATGAGTCAAGGCAACTATGTGCGCTGATCAGACCTTTAATAACTTTCTCCTTTACATTATTGTACATGGAGGGAATCATTGTAGCTGTGAAATGCGTTCTACTTGGGATTTCGTAGCGTGGTTCTAGCACGCTAATTAAATGCCTAAAACCGGAGTTTTCCACCACCGAATAAAGACGCATGTCTGCGGCTATGAATACTCGTACACTCTAAAAAAAAAAAGGTTCTATATGGCACCAAAAATGGTTCTTCGTCGTAATCATAGGGGAACCACTTTTGGTGCTATATAGAACCATATCTTAACATGTTCTGTATATGGTAGCGGTGCTATATAGCACCTTAGTTAGCGGTGCTATATAGCACCTTACATGGGCGTCGGAACCATTGTATGTGGGTGGGACAAGACCCACCCACTTTTTACGATCAATGATATTGGACCCACTCACTTTTATCGTCTCTAACATTCAGCACATGTCTGTTTACCTACCCCTAATCGATAAACACTTATTATTTAACACATGTTAGATCAGGGATGGGCAACTCCAGTCCTCGAGGGCCACTGTCCTGCAGAGTTTAGCTCCAACCCTAATCAAACACACCTGAACCAGCTAATCAATGTCTTCAGGATTACTAGAAGGCTACAGGCAGGTGAGCTTTATCAGGGTTGGAGCTAAACTTTGCAGGACAGTGGCCCTCGAGGACTGGAGTTGCCCATCCCTGTGTTAGATGCTTTATTTCCACTTTTCTAATATTTTCTTCATTTTTATTGAAAATAAATGCCTTTCCGATCTGATATGTGATGGGAAAAGAGAGAAGATTGAGTTCGGCGAAAGGCGGACTCGAACCGCGGGTCGATTTGTGTTAAAACTAGATGCTGTGCGTCTTTCCCCTACACTACTGACAATCTCAATGATATGGCGATTTCCGTAATTTTGTCTTTCCAAACTAAACGTTTAGCAAGCAAAGCGGTATATTTGTACTTAATGTAATTGGCATCTACTCCATTAAAAAATTTCTGAGGACCCACCCACATTTTTTTTGCTTCCGACGCCCATGGCACCTTAGTCAAAGAACCGGTGAAGAACCTCTGAAGAACCACTGAAGCACCAAAATTGGTGCTATATAGCACTTAAAAAGGTTCCCCTATGATTACGAGCCAAGAACCATTTTTGGTGCCATATAGAACCTTTTTTTTAGAGTGTAACGCGCGTATAATTGCATTTGCACGCAAACGTTGTCAACGAAAACTCACTGGAAATCCATAATACTTCCACACCGGCGACTTCAGTGAAAGAGGACGGGGTTCAAGTTCTGTCGATGGGTCTCCTGCATCTGCAGTTGCCATGCTATCTTTTGAGTGGCTGTAGCTGAGGTTGACTCGCAGCACTTCAACACACGTGTTTTTTTTTCCACTTGGCAAGCAAAAGGACGTGACATGGGGGAGTGGCAGCATCGACGATTCCTTAATCGACGATTTTTGAATTCGAGATTGCGACTTAATTTCGGTTGATTTCGATTTGACACCCTTAATATATATAATATAATATTGTAATGCATAAATAAACAAATAAAATAAATAATTAAAACAAATAATATAAATAAATATTATAAAATACTATATCACAATGCATACATAGCTACAGCTCTGGAAAAAATGGAGAGAGCTTTACATATATATACACACACAGTATATACATACAGTACATATATATAACACACACAAATATATTTATAGTGCTGTCAAATCAATTAATTGTGATTAATCGCATCTGACATAAAAGTTTGTGTTCATATAATATAAGTGTGCATAAAATAAATATAATACATACATAAATAAAAACACACATATATTATATAAAAACTAACTTTTATGTTAGATGCGATTAATCAATTTGACAGCACTAATATAATACATATTTATGCAATATATATCTGCTATTTGTTTGCCTTAATTTTAGGGGCAAAATGTGATCTGGACACTCTTTGTGCTTTTCACCCTTATACACAATAATCTGTGCATGACAGACATTACTAATAGCCGTGAAATTCAGATGTATATATCATAAGGCATCGCCTCTATTTAAAATCGATAGAGATGAAGTACAATTTTCTTTACAAAAACTCCTCTTTTCACAAGGCAAAATATTAACCGCCAACATGAAATACCATGTGCAAAAGTGTTTAGTGAATTCACCCCTTCTTCTGTTGTACTGTAGATATTAATGCCTAGTAATATTCATGACGTCAAATCCCAGATGCATACACTGCTCACAAACAACCATCTGCCTTTGATGATGTTCAATTCTTTGTAAATGTGTCTTTGGCCATTAACAGGGCATCGTGGGTTTGTGCAATGACGCTGCTCCTACAGTGAATGCTGGTCTGTTGGCATGTCTTATGCTTTCATGTGAGGGATTAATCTCCTAAATGGATAAACACTGGATGCAATTTTATCACAGTGAATTAGAACATCCTGCATCCAAAGAAGTTATGTAAGTTTGTTTCACCGCAAATTAAAAAAACCCGATATGCAGCATGTGACTATGCTACTGTTAGCATTGCAACAAAGCAGTGCACTAAAGCATGCAGCTCAGATGTATAAGATACATCACTGGGAAGCTGGGAATGAGACTTTTTCATACTTTTATATTACATAATTTTGTATCTTGAAGCTGCAGTATCCAAAGACCAAAAACCTTTAACAAGCAGTCCAATTTATAATGTAATATACAATCCACACTAAAAAAAATTAGACAAACTAAATGTCTATGTACCTGCAGGAAAGAAAATTTCACAAATTAAATGGAGACATTTGCTAAGGTCTCCTGCATGAGATGTTTTTACTTTCGCATGTAGAGTTTCAGAAGAGATCTCAACAACGTCTCAAACTGTGCTCAGATTTGCTAAGACACTAACGTCTGAAATCACAAGTCAGCAATCATAATATATATATATATATATTATAATCAATTTGATGAAAACTCATCAACCTGCCAGGGACTACAGATGTAAAATAGCCTGTATGGCTAAATCTGGCACATTTACATGAGTACTCATGTTAATTAACGTGCATTTTCCCTTTTAAAATAAAGAAATAAATGAAAGACAGTGCACATGCACAATAAGCCCAGGAATGTTACTTAAAGGGGACCTATTATGCTCCTTTTTACGAGATGTAATATAAGTCTCAGGTGTCTCCAGAATGTGCCTGTGAAGCTTCAGCTCAAAATATACCCCACAGGTCATTTACAGTGAGGAAAATAAGTATTTGAACACCCTGCTCTTTTGCAAGTTCTCCCACTTGGAAATCATGGAGGGGTCTGAAATTGTCATCGTAGGTGCATATCCACAGTGAGAGACATAATCTAAAAAACAAAAACCAGAAATCTCCATATTTCTGTTTATTTGTATGATACAGCTGCAAATAAGTATTTGAACACCTGTCTATCAGCTAGAATTCTGACCCTCAAAGACCTGTTAGTCTGCCTTTAAAATGTCCACCTCCACTCCATTTATTATCCTAAATTAGATGCACCTGTTTGAGGTCGTTAGCTGCATAAAGACACCTGTCCACCCCATACAATCAGTAAGAATCCAACTACTAACATGGCCAAGACCAAAGAGCTGTCCAAAGACACTAGAGACAAAATTGTACACCTGCACAAGGCTGGAAAGGGCTACGGGGAAATTGCCAAGCAGCTTGGTGAAAAAAGGTCCACTGTTGGAGCAATCATTAGAAAATGGAAGAAGCTAAACATGACTGTCAATCTCCCTCGGACTGGGGCTCCATGCAAGATCTCACCTCGTGGGGTCTCAATGATCCTAAGAAAGGTGAGAAATCAGCCCAGAACTACACGGGAGGAGCTGGTCAATGACCTGAAAAGAGCTGGGACCACCGTTTCCAAGGTTACTGTTGGTAATACACTAAGACGTCATGGTTTGAAATCATGCATGGCACGGAAGGTTCCCCTGCTTAAACCAGCACATGTCAAGGCCCGTCTTAAGTTTGCCAATGACCATTTGGATGATCCAGAGGAGTCATGGGAGAAAGTCATGTGGTCAGATGAGACCAAAATAGAACTTTTTGGTCATAATTCCACTTAACGTGTTTGGAGGAAGAAGAATGATGAGTACCATCCCAAGAACACCATCCCTACTGTGAAGCATGGGGGTGGTACCATCATGCTTTGGGGGGGTTTTTCTGCACATGGGACAGGGTGACTGCACTGTATTAAGGAGAGGATGACCGGGCCATGTATTGCGAGATTTTGGGGAACAACCTCCTTCCCTCAGTTAGAGCATTGAAGATGGGTCGAGGCTGGGTCTTCCAACATGACAATGACCCGAAGCACACAGCCAGGATAACCAAGGAGTGGCTCTGTAAGAAGCATATCAAGGTTCTGGTGTGGCCTAGCCAGTCTCCAGACCTAAACCCAATAGAGAATCTTTGGAGGGAGCTCAAACTCCGTGTTTCTCAGCGACAGGCCAGAAACCTGACTGATCTAGAGAAGATCTGTGTGGAGGAGTGGGCCAAAATCCCTCCTGCAGTGTGTGCAAACCTGGTGAAAAACTACAGGAAACGTTTGACCTCTATAATTGCAAACAAAGGCTACTGTACCAAATATTAACATTGATTTTCTCAGGTGTTCAAATACTTATTTGCAGCTGTATCATACAAATAAATAGTTAAAAAATCATACATTGTGATTTCTGGATGTTTTTTTTAGATTATGTCTTTCACAGTGGACATGCACCTACGATGACAATTTCAGCGTCCTGTGAGTGTTAAACTAAGTTCTCTTTCACTTCTTATTGCGCTTTAACTGTCAAATACACACAAAGTTCCCATACACACAGTCGTAAACAGCAGGGAAAGAAATCACATGTGTATCTGTGCATTAACGTGACAGCAGTGTAATATACAGTAGCCACTGCTATATCTGCTGTTAATATGAATCAAACAGCAAAAGAAAAACTGAAAATCACTCTGCTCTGGACTGAATAACTTTAGTAGCTTTAATAAGAACACATTACTCACTTGAATGCTACTGTTTAATGCTCTGGTGAGGAGATGAACATGGAGGACTATGTACAGCTCACTGAGGGGCGGGGTCTATGCTAATAGGGCGGAGTCAGTCAGCAGTCACGGGCCTGGCCTAAGCATATGTGACATCAAAAAGCTAGAATCTGCAAACGGCTTGTTCTGATACGCTCCTTATGATTTATGGGGATTAAAAAAAGAGGAGTGGGTGGATTTTTACCATTATAGGGTGGTTGTTTACACACTGCCAACACACAATTTTGCATAATAGGTCCCCTTTACAAAATAAATATGGTCAATTTTGATTTCATGTTGACTTTATGTCTCCTGAGCTATAAAAGAGCAACCTCCAAGTAATAAATTCCTCCTCTAGGTAATGAAATAAACCTCTCAGTTACCTCAAGACATCCAGGTTTCTCTGTGTCTCCGGTTCTGTTCGGAGCAGTTGCGGATGAAGCAGAAAGCCTCCTCTCCTCTCTGAAGCTCTGCTCCAGTAGTTTCTTATTCAAGATCCGTGCAGCATTCTCCGCTAGCGTGTAGCCCGGAGGAGCGGACAGGTCCTGTCTGATGCTAATCCCCTCTGGAGTTTTCTCGCCCTGCGTCTCTACAATGAGCTGCACAGGGCTTGGGGACCGGCCCCGAGAGTTCCTTAAAGGCCCCTGTGCAGCACAAACACCGGGAGATTTGGGGTCTGTTGGCCCTTGAGGCCCTGCTTCAGTGGGACGAGAGCGGCTAGGGGACTTGTTGAACTTCTGCATGGTGTCGAAAGCAACGGGCGTGTGGTCGATGATGTTGAAGAGGCTGGAGAGGCCGTCATTGATGGTGGTGTGAACGGGACTGTCTCTAGTCGTCGTGGAACGAGCCCAAGCGGATTCGTTGTTGCCTTTTTGCTGTTGGACAGTGGCTGTTGGGGTGGGAGCACGGGTCTGGACGACAGGTTGTTCTGCTTTGCCAGCGTTAGAGGGTTTACGTTGGAGCTTGGGTGAGCCGTATTTCGGAGAACAGCACGGGCGTTCAAACTTGGCCTGTACGACTGGAGAGTACTGCATCTTCCTCAGGCTCCTAGAAGGGGATGAGATGGGTGTGGAGCCTCCTTTGGGCGTCAGACATCGATGAGGGCTGCTTGTGATGGTGCGAAGAGCCTCCGTTTGCAGTCCCACACTGATGGTCTGGGTGGTTTGTGTCCCCCGTGTGGTTAAACCATTCGTCTGGCATGCCATGTCTCGTAGCTGCCTTTCCGGAGGGCTGGGTCCAGATGCAGATGATCGCATGGCATTCCGGGCAGAAAATGCCTTTTCCTTCATGTCGTCGCTCAGATTGCGAGACAGCTCCAGCTCCAATGACGAAGTATACCCAACCGCAGAGCAAATCGATGGATGTTCTCCAGGCCTAAGTCCTGCCTCCAAATGACTCCTAAGCTCACTTGGCCACCTTCCTTCAAACACCTCCTCTGCACCTCCTACTACTTCCCCTGCACCTCCTACTACCTCTCCTGCCTTTACTTTAGTCACTTTGGAGAACACGTACTCCTGCTCGGAGGTGACTGGAGCGGTCCGCTCCCCTCGAGAGGGACTGTGGAGGACATGCACCCCAAACTGGTCTCCGCCCTGGGTCACCCTGAGCGGGAGGTTTTGGCAGTACTCAGGGCTACTCATGGTGTTGGTGGTCAAGGTGGCGCTGGTGGTCAGGAACCAGGAGGCTGGCTGGAATGCTTCTGAAGTAGACTCGGCCCTTCGGGATTCTGCCCAGGCCTCCATCACCGGAGAGGGCATTACTGGGCCAGGAATGGGGCAAGTGGCCAGGGAGCTGGTGGGCAGATGCCAACCTTTACTATTAAACTCCTCAATGTATTTGAGGTCATCCGGTGAAAGGGGAGGAGTCACATCGTCCCGTATATGCTCGCCAGGCTTGCTCTTATCTGGTAGGAAGGGGGAGCTGTCCATTAAACGCTGGAAGTCGCTCATGGAGCAAACTGACTTCGCCCTACGGAAGAAAAAAACAGTTTAAAAGTTACAATGCTGTTATTAAACAATATACCTGACACTATTTTTGACTCATTGGATTATTTTTTCTAATAGCTTAATGCAATGTATTATGGGATTGCCCTATCCGCTAAGGATAGATGTCACTGCCTACCTATGGACTTGTCATTGCGTCAGGAGGGGTACATATCTGTGTTTGCAGGGTTAACCCTATGTTCCCCTAACCCTAACCCTGGGAACATAAGACCCTTTATCATATCTTCATTATTTGGCATACAAATATGGGGAACATGGAGACCCTGGAAACTGGGGAACATAGAACCTAGAAAACTTGGATTCTGGGAATATGGGACAGAACAAAGGAATGACTCCATAAGGAGTAGGGGTTAAACGGATCGTAGTTGATCCTTGATCCGTATAGACCAGGCCCCATGGTGACGTGTTTCGCAGATTCATTTGCCAAGTTTCACCATCAACTCTACTAGTGCACTGTTATCTGCGCGCACACAGAAAGTTGCGTTTCAGATTTTTAATTGATTCCTATTCACATCTCCATACGCTTGAACGGACACATACACACCAATTTATGCCAAAATACCAGCATGTATTCTCTGTAAGTTAAACACAGTCGGGAACACATGTCTGGAGTTAAGAAACAATCTGAGAAAGGCTGAATGGCCGAAATGCATCAGTGTTTTAGTTATATTTTATTGTTTCTATGGTAAGCCATGTATTGAATAAAGGCTTTTTAAATTTTTGAACCAGAAGAAGTGCCTTGGATCGTCTTTTCTACAAATATAAGTTTGAAAGCCAACCAAAGAGCACATTCTGGGATTATTTAATAAAGGTCCTTCCATAAAGCAGCACTCCAAGATGTTTCCATTAATCAGTTAAGAAAACCCCCCCAGATGTGTATCATTATATTCGATCCGTGCATTCAGTCTTAAAGTGACAGCAGACTATTAATGTCTGCTGCTGTCTAAGTCATTAATGTTAATCAAACAACAAAACTTAGCTTTAACAAAGATTAATCTATATTTAATTCATACAATGAACACTATAGTGTTATTTTACATTTAGGCCTAATTATTAATGTCTGTACTTGAATACACTACAGTTAGTTCTTACTGTATTTGTAATTCGGTACAGTGTATACAGTATATAGGCTTATAAATGGTGTATTTGATCTTATTTTTTACTGACTGTTCATTTGCCTTTAATAATGTTTGAATGTTATTAGTTAGGCTAGTTTTTGTTGTGATATCGAAGTACTTAAAGTGTGATTTAAGTAATAAATGGAAAGCAAATCTCATCTGATCCGTGAATCAAAAAACGTAATCTGATCCATTGAACCACTAATAAGGAGCATGTTGATAATACTTTAAAACACTCACTACAGTAGGTAGACAGCATGCCGGGTTTAATGTGTCAGCCCCAAAGGATGAGCATCTTTATTAGAACATTTCCAATGCACGGATGAAGTTATCTTTTCTTTGTTGCTGGGGAGTTTAATCTTCAACCTACTGCGATTAAACTGTTTCTTGCCATTTGTAATTCTCCTGAGAGGTTGCAGATACAGCAACAGCACAGTCTAAACATAGTTGCTAACCTATACTCAAACAAGGGCAAATTGAGATCGATTGATCAGTACAGGTTTAAAGTGGGAAGGTCAGGAAAAGATACTGAAGCTTATTTGGAGTACGAGAAACAACATTGAGGAGACCTTTGAAAAGGACAATGATAAATGGACATTGGATCAATAACTGGACTCACAGGAATTCACCACCAGATAACAAAATCAGCAACTGAAGTGTACATAAACACACACACATTCATATTTATATCTTTCTGAGGCTTTGTATTCACACAATGCATAAAATAAGCAAATTAGCAGTGTTTTCTGAGACCAGCATCACCTTTACTATTCATACTTTGGCATTTGACCAAGCCCCTTACTCACCCCTAACCCCGACCCTAGAGTAAACTTTGGCTTCTACCTATTTGTGCTATGGAGATTAATGATGCCTCAAATAATTTGTCTTGTTGAGAAAAGGTGTGAGGCTGTTACTAAGTGATCAAAAGAGACTCAAGTCACATCTAGAGGCCAAAAGATCATGATATAAACTTTCAGAATTGAAATATACGATTATGGACCCACTATTATTAGGTGGCCTTAACTACTATGTACTAACATTTAAATGAATCATTTAATACAATGCATGTATTGTGTACATACGTTTTTACATTGTACTTACATTTTAAAAACTGCATGTAATTACATCTGTAATTAATTTCTGTAGTTACATTTATAATTACACTGTTAACACTTCCCTTACACCTAACTCTACCCTTAAACCACACCTGTCCCTAACTTTACCCGTATCCCACCTCAATATCAGCAAAAGTGTTTCTCAATACAATATGAACACAATAAGTACATTTGTACTTCGCTGTTTGTCAAGTTTTGCTATTCTTCTGAGGACTTCTATAGCAAAACATTACTTATTTACAAGCATGCATGGGCACACACATATACACGCACACACACACACACACACGTAAACAAAGCCCGTACCTGAGTAGACTGCCACTGCTCTTCTCTTCCTCAGGGTAAACGGCAGGATCCACACTCTCAGAAATCTCATTCAGTGCCTGAAACAACAACAACACAGCTAAACATTAACAGAGCTTCTTTATCAAATAGTGGGAGGAAACCGCCAAGCAATATTTACAGGTTATATCATCATATTCTTCATCTTTAATGTTATCACAAGGTTTTAAAAGGGGGTCTTGTCAGGAAAATGAGTCCTTTTGATCTTATTTTTGATTTATCTTTAAGTAAATAAACTCAAACTTTCAGAATACTCACAATAGAATAATTCACATCTAGAATTATTTTACGGCAGCAAAAACAACCTGTTTAAATATAAAGGTCAGAAAGTGGATGGATAATGGTCAAAAAAACAAAAAAAGATCATGTTTTTGGTGACTGACATAAGTGGACTTTGGGGGGGTGAAAAGGCATGATATGAAATGTGCCTCGTCGAGCAGTGTGAACTGATGATTACTCTGTCTCTTACTTCGTTCAGGTGGGGGAACCTCTTTTCGCTGTCCAGACGTGATGGAGGGGGAACATTGGCCTCGCTCAAGGGGTCCAGAGAGAGGGCGTCCAGAAACAGGCTCTCTGGGGGCCGGTGTCCCTCACAGGGTCTGGATCTGCCCACCGCCCCCTTCTCCTCCAGTGTGGCCTCCGAGTCGGAGTGGGAGCGCATGTGTGCAGCTGTGCAGGGTGAGCGCGGGGATCTAGGAGCCTTACATGGGCTCTCCTGAGGGGAGAAGACATGCGCTGCCCCTCCTTCTGCTGACTGTAGACTGTCTTTCTGCATCTGGGATGGAGGAGAAGATATATTAATGGAAGCTTGTTTCCACTCCAGCTTTCGAACAAGTTTCGGAAAGTTTTTTTCAAGTATGGCCCTGTATGACGTCATACAGGGCGGGATTGCTTGTATGGGCACTTCTCCCAGATGAGCATGTGGTTACGGGAGCCGTCCGCAGTGCTGTCATTTTGTTTTTAGACCATGAAATCAACAATTTCACTAAAGAAGTGTGTTTCTGTTTGTGAGGGAAAGATAACCTTGTTCAGCTTCCCAAATAACCCAGCATTAAGGAAACAGTGGATGCAGTTTGTTTTTTTGGAACAGCAACAGAGTTCCCGGCAAAAGAGTCTCTCCACGCCGGTGGCCAGTAATTCTAATCTAATAAAGAGCCTCACATCATCACATGCCGCCACAAAATGAGTGGCTAAAAACCCAGGTGATAACGTGAGCTCCACTACCAAAGGAGTAGTATAGTACTGATAATATTTACAATAATGTATTGAATTTGATTGGTGTCTCTCACATTGTCCCACAGCAACATTACAATAGTGTACATTAATGTACAATGTTTTATCATTTATAATTTAGTGTCCATTCATTCATTTAACATATCTAATATTGGGGAAATCCAAGTTATTTGACATATTTGAACATAAAAAAAAAAAAAAAAGTAACAGTAGTTACTTTCCCTGGTAATAAGTTACTTTTATAATGATGTAACTCTGTTACTAACTCAGTTACTATTTGTAAGAAGTAACTAGTAACTATAACTAATTACTTTTTTAAAGTAACGTGCCCAACACTGATTGTGTGTGTGTGTGTGTGTGTGTGTGTGTGTGTGAGAGTGTTCGTGTCTCTTTAGCTCCGCCCACTGCCCACCTGCACAAACTCAGCTGTTTTTGGAAAGAATCTGTACAGCGTATCTGTCTTTTATAAATCTGATAAAACTAAAGACTCTTTGGAGATATGAAGGATGCAATACTACTGTATAGATACTCAAGATAAACATGAGATGGGCAGAAACTGTGTGTGTTATGTACCCTTTAAGGTACTGAAATATATATGTAAAATACGCAAGTATTACGCCCCAGACCTTTTCCATCTTGTGGTGCATGTCCCGTAAGCTGCGGTCCCATTCCTGCCTCTCTTTTTCAAACCGTTCCAGTAGTTCATTCCGCTCGCGGGTCCAGCGCTTTTCTCCATGCTGCAGTTTCCAGCGCAGCTCCAGTGCCGTGCTGTGACTGTCGGCCAGTAGACAGCGCTGCTCCTCCCGTTCCTGTTGCGCTGCGTCTGAAGCAACTGCATCTTCATCTGCGCCTGCAGACTCACCTCTGATATCCTGTAGCTGCATGGGCAACAGCAGAGACATTTTTACATTTATGAATTTGGCAGACGCTTTTATCCAAAGTGACTTACAGTGGCCTTATTGCAGGGACAATCCCCCTGGAGCAACTTGGAATAAAGTGCCTTGCTCAAGGACACACTGGGTGACCGCTGGGATCGAACCAGCAACCTTCTGCATATCAGCTCCATGGTTTAACCCACTGGACCACCATCTCATATGGCATAGGGTATGTTTGGAATATGATACTACTCATACTAGCTTTGCACAGCATGCACAGTATGCAAAATGTATGTATGCACGCACTACCAAAATGTGCAGCATACATCCAGAGGCCACAGTGTGAAATACTGTATCCCACAATGCAATGCACTAGACTATTTGGGCATTTTCTAAATACGCAAGTCCGGTAATTCTGCAAATGGAACAGCTGCGTTCTTGATGGTGTCACACAAGCTAGCTAGAATCAATCTAGAAGATCATCAAAAAGTTGATTTATTTCACTAATTCCATTCAAAAAGTGAAAATTGTATATTATATTCATTCATTACACACAAACTGATATATTTCAAATGTTTATTTCTTTTAATTTTTAATGATTATAACTGACAACTAAGGAAAATCCCAAATTCAGTATCTCAGTATTGTGAAAAGGTTCAGTATTGAAGACACCTGGTGCCACACTCTAATCAGCTAATGAACTCAAAACACCTGCAAAGGCCTTTAATGGTCTCTCAGTCTAGTTCTGTAGGCTACACAATCATGGGGAAGACTGCTGACTTGACAGTTGTCCAAAAGATGACCATTGACACCTTGCACAAGGAGGGCAAGACACAAAAGGTCATTGAAAAAGAGGCTGGCTGTTCACAGAGCTCTGTGTCCAGGCACATTAATAGAGAGGCGAAGGGAAGGAAAAGATGTGGTAGAAAAAAAGTATACAAGCAATAGGGATAACCGCACCCTGGAGAGGATTGTGAAACAAAACCCATTCAAAAATGTGGGGGAGATTCACAAAGAGTGGACTGCAGCTGGAGTCAGTGCTTCAAGAACCACTACGCACAGACGCATGCAAGACATGGGTTTCAGCTGTCGCATTCCTTGTGTCAAGCCACTCTTGAACAACAGACAGCGTCAGAAGCGTCTCGCCTGTGCTAAAGACTGGACTGCTGTTGAGTGGTCCAAAGTTATGTTCTCTGATGAAAGTAAATTTTGCATTTCCTTTGGAAATCAGGGTCCCAGAGTCTGGAGGAAGAGAGGAGAGGCACACAATCCATGTTGCTTGAGGTCCAGTGTAAAGTTTCCACAGTCAGTGATGGTTTGGGGTGCCATGTCATCTGCTGGTGTTGGTCCACTGTGTTTTCTGATGTCCAAGGTCAATGCAGCCGTATACCAGGAAGTTTTAGAGCACTTCATGCTTCCTGCTGCTGACCAACTTTATGGAGATGCAGATTTCATTTTCCAACAGGACTTGGCACCTGCACACAGTGCCAAAGCAACCAGTGCCTGGTTTAAGGACCATGGTATCCCTGTTCTTAATTGGCCAGCAAACTCGCCTGACCTTAACCACATAGAAAATCTATGGGGTATTGTGAAGAGGAAGATGCGATATGCCAGACCCAACAATGCAGAAGAGCTGAAGGCCACTATCAGAGCAACCTGGGCTCTCATAACACCTGAGCAGTGCCACAGACTGATCGACTCCATGCCACGCCGCATTGCTGCAGTAATTCAGGCAAAAGGAGCCACAGCTAAGTATTGAGTGCTGGACATGCTCATACTTTTCAGTTGGCCAAGATTTCAAAAAATTCTTTCTTTGTATTGGTCTTATGTAATATTCTAAATTTCTGAGATACTGAATTTGAGTACTGAAATACTCAAATTATATCTCTGTTTAACCACTACAGAGACACCAGAGCCAGCGGCAGACGTCAGAAGGACTAGCCGAGGAAAGGCTGCTCTCCCCGGGGTTAATGAGCGCTGGTGATCGTCTGGATCTCACAACTCCGAAAACATCAGATCAAACTTTCAAATAGCCACTATCTTTATAAATAAACCACAGATTTGAGCTTTAAACAAGTACATTCTCGCCTGAAAACTCTTAAAACTACATTTTGTGACACAACAAAAGTAGTATTTTTAAATTACACAGGTTTTCTCCACCACTACGGACACTTGCTGGTTGATGTGAGATGCATTCTGGGATTCCTGTCTGTCTCAAGTCACCTCTCGATGCATCCCCTATAAAAGGGGCGGATCAAGAACACATCCGAGGATTTGACCTGTACTTTGGCTAGATGTGAACTTTGAATTGGAACAGGACTTGGGCAGCGACTGATGACGAGTCCACGAGAAACGGCCATTATTTATTCAGATTGCCACCAGTTGATCAAACAATGGACTAAAAATGCTAAATAACCAGATTTATTTCCAATATGATACCACTTGCTGAATTAAACATGCAACATATTGACATCATATGACAACAAACTAACAAAAAGTATACAATACATAGTGCATACTGTACGGTGGTGCAGTAAAATCCAAATACACCTCCCTCACGTCTAGCCAGATGTTCCTCAATCTATGCGCTGTCTGAACGAGCAGGGCATCTCTGACATCTGCTTCCTTTTAATAGGCCATGAGTGTGTTTGACGGCTGAAGTGCACCACTGTATAAATATAGCTGGCTATTTAAAGACGCTCCCTAACTCACCGACACCAAAACAGCCACTGTAAGCAAGTCACTGTACGCCGAAAGCAATGCACGGCACTGCGGATGCTTAACGTCTAGGCATCACTGCTTAACTTATGTCTGGTTATGACAGTTTTATGACAAGACCAAATTTTACTAAGTCATCTTGTACTTTGATCAAATTGATTAATGGCTGAAAAAAGCTAAATACACTACCGTTCAAAAGTTTGAGATTGGTAAGAATTTTTTATGTTTCTGGAAGAAGTCTCACCAAGGCTGCATAAATTTGATGAAAAATATAGTAAAACAGCAATATTGTTAAATATTAGAATTTAAAAGAATTGTTTTCTATTTGAATATATTTTATTAAAATATATATTCAAATGTATTCAAATGTAATTTATTCCTGTGATCAAAGCTGCATTTTCAGCATCATTACTCCAGTCTTCAGTGTCACATGATCTTTCAGAAATCATCAATCTGATATGATGATTTGATGCTCAAGAAACATTTATGATTATTATTATCAATAAATGTCTCTTTTGATCAATGTAACTTTAAAAAAAATAAGTATTAATACCGTATAGTATTAAATATTAAGTAAAGTATTAAGTATTCATTTCTTCTTTTTGAAAGAAGTCTCATGTAATATGCATTTATTTGAAATATATATCATCTTTTATACAATATACACTACCGTTCAAAAGTTGGGGTCAGTATTTTTTTTCTTTCTTTTTTGAAAGAAATTAATACTTTTATTCAGCAAGGATGTGTTAAATAGATAAAAAGTGATTGATAAAGATTTATATTGTTATAGAATACTTCTATTTTGAATAAATGCTGTCCTTTTTAACTTTTTATTCATCAATGAATTCTGAAAAAAAGTATAAAAGGTTCCAAAAAAATGATCATATTTAAATACTGTTTCCAACATTGATAATAACTGAGTATCAAATCATCATATCAGAATGATTTCTGAAGGATCATGTGACACTCAAGACTGGCGTAATGATGCTGAAAATTCAGCTTTAAACACAGGAATAAATAATATTTTACAATATATTAAAATAGAAAACCGGTATTTTAAATTGTAATAATATTTCACAGAATTACAGACTTCTTTCAAAAGCACTAAAAATATTAGTTTCGACCGGTTCAGTATGCAGAATTGATTTTTAAAAAATCTGTTCTAATAAAAATGACCCATTTCCCATAACATGTGTGTGTATTTATTAGCTTAGCATTGTAATATCAGACGATGGTGAGTGTGTGACTGACTGTTATGTTACTGTAGTTAAACTCTTATGAGGTTTGATGTCAGAGTTAGGATGCCCTGAGCATGCAGGTGTGCTGTACGGTCGTTCACAGGTGATTCTGCTGTGATGTATGCTTTGTTTCTGCACCTTAGTGACATGACTCCTCATTTCAGCCCGCTGTATCTCCCACGCCGCTCTCTCATTGGCTAGTGTCTGCTGCAGCTGCCAGCGCCGCTGCGCCTCGTCACGTAGCTCCGCCCTGAACTCCTCCAGTAGAGAGCGCAGGGCGTGTAGCACACGGAGGCTGTCGCCGGCCTGTAGATAGAGACAGATAAGCACAGAGGACTGTAATGTTGCTGTTTGAGCATGAAAAAGCTTCTTCTCAATATCAGTGTCACTGTTTCTGAACTCCCTGAAACACCTTGAGTTTTCTTCCGGGATATCACAATATTCCTCATTTAAATAATTCATACGCAGAATAAAGGGGCGGACCTGGTTGAGTTAGTTAGTAGTGTGTTGAAACCAAGCTTCTCTTTGTTAAAAGTCATAATATTGCCTCTTTTAATTGCTTTCCATGGAAAATAAGTGATAATTTATTTTCTTAACTGAGTCATAGTCATCTGCTTCCTCCCTGTTATTTTGTTTCCCTGATTTACCATCCTCTCAATACGGTTTTTATTTTTAACATTCAGAGAGTTGAACGTTAGTAGTTGTGCGTTTGTATTATTAATTAAGTAGATGTGGGAGAAAGTTAATCATGACACAATAACGGAGTCTCTCTTAGTCAGCACCTCTCCTCAGCAGCTGTAATTAAAGGAACAGTTCTGTCATTATTTATTCACCCTCATGTCTGTTTAAAGGCATCTTATCTACACTAGGGATGGGCATTTCAAGCAAAAATATTATTCGAAGATCGCTAGGAATTATTCGATTTTTATCAAAATCAATCAAATCAAATCACTTGATTTGTCACTCTACATATGCACAAGTGCAACAGCAGGTGAAATTCTTAGGTGCAGTTCCGAGCAACATAGTAGTCATGACATGACATGTACAACATTTAAAGCAGCATCAGATTACACATCTGATGCGCACACAATTACTCACAGCACAGTAAACTCTACAATAAACAATAAATAATTTACACAATGTGAGTGTAGTTCTCACAGCTTTAAACAATATACACATACTTACAATATACATATACTTTAAACAATATACACTAAACATACACTAAACAATATACATTACGCTATAATAGTAATAATAATATACAATGTATAGTATAAAATATTATTCACAGATTGAAAAATTGAAATCCAAAGTGCAATAGATGCTGTATGATAAATAAATGTGTATATAATGTGTGTGTATCTACAGTGGGTTGTGCTGAGTGATATTCTGTCCAGAGTGTGTTATGATCCTGATGGATCAGGAGTTAAGTAGTCTGATTGCTTGTGGGAAGAAGCTGTTCTGGAGTCGGCTGGTGCGTGTTCTAATGCTGCGGTACCGTCTGCCTGATGGCAGCAGTGAGAGCAGCCCATGGATCGGGTGGCTAGAGTCTCTGAAGATCCTCTGAGCTCTCTTCACACACCGCCTGGCGTAAATGTCCTGGAGGGAGGGAAGCTCACCTCCGATGATGCAGCTGGCCGTGCGCACTACCCTTTGCAGGGCCTTGCGGCTGCGGGCGGTACTGTTGCCGTACCAGGTGGTGATGCAGCCAGTCAGCAGACTCTCGATGGTGCAGGTGTAGAAACGTGTGAGGATGTGGCGGTTCATTCCAAACCTCCTCAGCCGTCGCAGGAAGAAAAGGCGCTGATGAGCCTTCTTCACAACGGCCTCAGTGTGGACGGACCATGAGAGTTCCTCTGTGATGTGGACACCGAGGAACTTGAAGCTGCTGACTCTCTCCACCGGTGCTCCATCGATGGTGATGGGGCGGTGTTCTCTCTCATTCCTCCTGAAGTCGACCACCAGCTCCTTGGTCTTGCTGACGTTGAGGGAGAGGTTGTGCTCCTGACACCACCGTGTCAGAGTGTGCACCTCCTCTCTGTAGGCCGTTTCATCATTGTCGGTGATAAGACCTACCACCGTCGTATCGTCAGCAAACTTGATGATGGTGTTGGAGCTGTGGGTTGCCACACAGTCATGTGTGTACAAAGAGTACAGGAGTGGGCTGAGAACGCAGCCCTGAGGGGCTCCAGTGTTGAGAGTCAGTGATGAGGAGATGTTACTGCCCATTCTGACCACCTGGCGTCTGTTTGACAGGAAGTCCAGGATCCAGCTGCATAACAGGCTGTTTAAGCCTAGAGCCCGGAGTTTCATGTCAAGTATGGAGGGCACAATGGTGTTTTATTCGAAAATCGCAACTCCTCCCTCGCATGCACGCATGTAAAGACTACGCACATATAAACAGAGCGAGAGAGGGAGAGAGACCATTCACGCTCTCAATCTGTAGGCTATGATAACAAACTGTTTAATTCATTAGGGAATTGGCTATATCAACTCAAGCCATATAATTATTGTAACATGCTGAAACATATGACTGTTATTTGACATTGCCACAAGTTACTGAAACCGTTAAATGCCACAAGTGTACAGTGTGCACGTGAGGCGATGTGTTCTTCTTCTGTTGTCTCAGGGTGTTTTTACTCTGGCAGTTTAGTCTGAAATGGAGCACGGTTCGCATGAATTGCTAATGTGAAAGCTTTCATACAGAGCTCGGTGTGCACTGAGGTACCGTGAACACACAACCGGAGATCGGTTGCTCTCGGAGCTGTGCCACAATTCACGTGAATGTGCGAACAACACTCGGGTGCGCACTTGTTCAGGAAGAAAAGTAACCAGCGCATGCGTTTTAGCCGATTACAATGTCATTAGTTCAATAACATACATGAGATGGTGGTCCAGTGGGTTAAACCATGGAACTGATAATCTGAAGGTTGCTGGTTTGATCCCAGCGGTCACCACCAGTGTGTCCTTGAGCAAGGCACTTTACTCCATGTTGCTCCAGGGGGATTGTCCCTGTAATAAGGGCACTGTAAGTCACTTTGGATAAAAGCGTCTGCCAAATGCATAAATGTAAATGTAAATGTAAGACATGTAAGTGATGATAGTGTTGATGATTTACCTGAGATACGATCGCGAGAGCGAGCCTGCAGTGTATTCGCGCATAGAGTGCAATCAGGGCAGCAAATGAATGGCAATTCACGTCTCCTCAAAAGAGTCTGTTTGCAAGCAGCAAAGCCGCCTTCAAGCGACTCACATACGGTTAACCCAAGTGTTGTTTACTCAGCGTGCCTACAGATTGAGAGCGTGAATATATATATATATTTGACCCGCGCTCTGTTTTCTATCATGCCCGTGCACGTTTGTGATGACGTAAGATGAACGCAAACGCACCAGAATTCAAGTTGAGTGTGAAACCAGACCAACGCTGCGGAGGCACAGGGAAGAATCGCGCTCGGACCGCATCAAACGTGTCCAGTATAAAACACCCTGAGAGCTGACTGACAGCTTTAGGTGCGTTACTGGCAGCGCCTCCCTCTGGTTACATTTTTTTGGGGACTATAATCGCACAAACTATTCGATATTCTATAATTAAATCAGCTAATTGAATATTCAAAAATCGCGACCCATCCCTAATCTACACTGAGTGAGATACATTAATATCAAATCTCTCTTAACCCTCTGTTTTGGTTTGCAAAACAAAGTTTCAGATTCACTATTGATTGAAAAGATTTTATATTCAGCTCCAAAACAGATCCAAACACACTGGAATTCAATTTAGTCAAGCCAGTGGTGCAGAAATAACACTCTTTATTGCTAATGTCATTTGAGTGACAGTTCGATAAACCGATATCTTACTAAGGAACATATCTTTACTCAGTGGTTTATATGTAAGCTTGCTCAGCACAGCATCAATGGAGCCGATTGCATTTGTGTTTAGAGTGTGTGTTCAGCAGAAATGGAAATTCACTTAAAACCATGTGCACGCTGAGAAATACATAAGCAAAATGATCCAAAGGGAATAAAACAGCCACATACGTCTAAACAAGACGATGTGACTGCTTTTAATGATTTGTAAAACTAAAGAGGTTCACAAACTCCTGCACTTAGAGAGGTTAAATAATAGACTAGAGCTGAGAGAGCGTTTACGGCTTTATATAGAGCCAACAAACGGCTACTGAAACATTAACACTGCTTATATATTTACTCCAGAGAGGTTTTAAGGTCAGTACACACATTTCCTATTTTTATATAGGTTGTTCAATAAACAAAAGGAAGAACATGTCAAAACACTAAAGATTACTATAGCATTTCTCATGTTATTACATTTTTAAAGGGATAGTTTACCCCCCAAAAAATCATTTATTCACACACGTTGGCTTCTTTTGTGTTCAGCAGGAGAAAGAAACTCATACAGGTTTGGAACAACTTGCGGGTGAGTAAATTATGACCGAATTTTCATTTTTGGGTGAACTATCCCTTTAAGATGAATCACTTGTATTATTTTTTCACATATTTGACAGGTTTGTATTTGACCTGTTTCTGGTGCTGAAATCTCTCAGGAGACAGCAGGAGAGGGCCGGGCTCTGTGAGGTCACTTCCTGTGAGTTGGGTAGACACTTTGTCTTCCCTTCCCATCTCTCCATCACCCTGGTCGATCATAATGCCCAGTTCTGGAAGGTTCTCCAATCGTTCGTACTGAAGAAACAAGCGAGAGAGAAACCACAGAAAATGTTTACAGTTAAAATTTAATCAAAACTAAATACAAATATAATAAAACTAAATCAAATCAAATGTTTTCATACAAAAATAAATATTTTTATATATATTTTATTAGATTTTTTTAAAATATTTTATTTATATTATTTTATTTCATATTTTATTTACATTTTATATTTTATTAATATTTTTTATTTAATTGAATATATATATATATATATATATATATATATATATATATATATATATATATATATATATATATATATATATATATATATATATATATATAATATAAAAAATAATTAAATAAATAAATATAAAATAAAATATTTAAAACAAAAATCTAATTATATATATATATATATATATATATATATAAAAGTTGATTTATTTTTTGTATAACAACATTTGATTTGATTTAGTTTTATTATATTTTTATTTCGTTTTGAAATATAAAATGTAATAAAATACATAAATTCGCCCACTGAGTCTATAAAAAAACAACTATAAAAAGTCTATAAAATATCAATGTAATATTAAATGTATAAAGGTGATTTTTTTATGTTTATGTGTCGTCATTTACCACATTCTTTATTCAAAGAGACATTTTTTTGATTTTGTTGAACCTGTGATTAGTACTGGATTATGAATTAATCATTATGTACAGTTTTGATGATGTAGTCAAGTACTTTAGTACTTTAATATGTACATATTTGGTATATTTATGTAAAAATGTACATAAATGTACATTTATGCATTCGTCAGAAGCTTTTATCTAAAGTGACTTACACTGCATTCAATGAGTATGAATTCTGTTTTATTACAAATGAACTATTTCACAAAATATTTGATGATGATATGTTGATATGCTGTAAAAATAAAATATTCAGTCTATTATTTCGGCACTGGAAATGTTTCTGAGCTTCAGCATTTGTTTACAGCAGAACACGCCAGCTGTTGTAGATATGACAGATGGACTGTGAAATGAAAAATCATACAACATGTGCTCACACTACTTCACACTGTTCCAATACTGAACTATTATAGTTTTTCAGACGACCTACTGCCACAAACTAAACAAACGCATTTAAAAAAAGAAGCAGCACATGTCTACAGGCACTCATCAGAAATCTTTTGCATATCAGATAGTTAATTATATCTGAGCTCGACTAGGGTAGTTATTCCGGCTCAACCCCTCACCTCAGCGTGTGCACCCTCATCCACACCGTCCGTCCTGCGGCCGAGCCTCCAGTGCATAAGGATCCAGCGCAGCTTCATGTAGACAATCACCATATTGTGGCGGAACAACCTCACTTCCTGTTGCATCAGGACTCTTTCCTGCGGCCATGTTGGCTCATGAGACTGAAGTCCCTGCAGCTCGAGTCCTCGTCGTGCCTCTGTACGCCTCCTCTCCTCCTCCTTCGCAAGAAATTTGCCATAAGATTGCTTGCATAGACAGTAATGAGATAGTGAAACACCATGTGGGTGTTTTAAGGCAAAAGTGAATCCACCCTAGAAAAAAACAGCTAAATCTACTTTATTTTGCAGTTTAGCTGAAATAAAGCATCTACCATATTCCAATAACTAGTTTAAACCCTATAAAGCCTACTGTATCATATTTGACACACACATTTCTAAGGCCTCTAAATGATCAAATTGTGAAAACCTTGTTACTACGATTGCTGATGTCTGATTGATAGTGTATTCTTTTATAGCAAGTAGAAGGCCTTTTAGTATAATTGTAAAAACGTCCACCTTCAGCTTGTGGTTCACGTGTCTTTTGCTGTGAAATATTTACTGATTGTTAGTAATATTTCAAGATGAACACTTACTGGACTGCAACTTAGGTTTACTTACATTTACATTTACATTTATGCATTTAGCAGACGCTTTGATCCAAAGCGACTTACAACTTGGGGGTACATGAAGCGATTGGTCATGAAGAGTCGAGAAGCGCAATAAGAGCCTGAAATCCTGAGACCGTGTACATTGCTCAGTGTAGCTCAGGCTAGAGTAGGGAGGGAAGAAGGAAGAGAAAGAGGAAAGGGTTTTTAAAAAAAAAATTTTTATGAGGTTAAGTGCTCACGGAAGAGCTGAGTTTTAAGTTGACTTTTGAATGTTGTCAATGATTCTGTGTTTCGGATGGCGTTGGGAAGATCGTTCCACCAGCTGGGAACGTTGAATGAAAATGTTCTGGAAAGGGATTTTTTCCCCCTCTGTGATGGTACAACAAGCCGTCGTTCCTTTGCTGAGCGAAGGCTTCTGGTGGGGGTGTGGATTTGTAGAATGGATCAAAGTAAGCAGGAGCTGAGCGTGTGGTGGCTCTGTATGAAAGCATCAGCGCCTTAAACTTGATGCGAGCAGCGAGTGGTAGCCAGTGCAAGGAGATGAAGAGAGGTGTGACGTGGGTCCTTTTGGGCTCGTTGACGACAAGACGTGCTGCTGCATTCTGGATCATTCGAAGTGTTTGGATCGCGCAAGAGGGGAGTCCAACCAGAAGCGCAATGTGTTCAATGTGTACTTACTCAATGTGTTCAAATGTGAGTATCAAATATGATCATCAGGCTTTTGAGGAAGGTTTATTTGTTCATCTCTCAATTTTATTGCATTGCGCATTTTAAAACTACAGAGCTTTGATCATAAAACTAAGCATTTATTTTTTGGCAGATATAGAGTGACGAATAATATTTGACATGTTATGTCAGTTGTCTGATATACAGATCTCATAGATTTAGATTACAAGCATCAGAATTTGCATCTTACTTTTTCATACAGGGTGAATGGGACACTTTTTCCAAATCATCTCAATGGCAAAAAGTGTCCCAATCACCCTGAATCAGAAATTGCAGTAAATTGCAATTTTTTGTTCAGTTTGGACCTATGATTATGTGCTCCATATTCTCACTATAGACTTGGTGGGCATTACCGGGAACGCCCACAAAAACGTCAAATCCGTGTATGCCGTGGGGGAAAACAATCCATTCGAATGAACGCGCGTAGACCTTGTTGGATCTTTACTTTTTGTGATGATTACGATTGATTTTTGCTTGGTGCAATGCCGAAAAGTTGCTGTGTGGTGTTCTGCACCTCTAATAAGTTAAAAAACACCTTGATCTGAAGTTTTATACAGACGGAGCCGTTCATCAATTCCGAAAGCCTGTGCGATACGTCCATTACAATTAAACATTTGCACTACATGATGATTTATTATTGTAAAGATAAAAAAATAAGAGATTTTATTACTGCAACGGCAAAAGTTTGTTTAACAAAAACACCAATATAGTCAAAAGTTTGTCACGGGACTCAAACTGTGCAAAAAGTAACTTGTCATTAACTTGTCATGATCCCCCAAATATTACACATCATAATAGCCAACTTCATAAATCATAAAGAGATGATGTGAGATGGTGGTCCGGTGGGTTAAACCATGGAACTGATAAGCAGAAGGTTGCTGGTTTGATCCCAGCGGTCACCACCAGTGTGTCCTTGAGCAAGGCACTTTACTCCATGTTGCTCCAGGGGGATTGTCCCTGTAATAAGGGCACTGTAAGTCGCTTTGGATAAAAGCGTCTGCCAAATGTGTAAAATGTAAGACAGTTACTATAAGTCAGTAATTTGAGAATAGTATTGTGACATTGACATGTCAACTTCAAATTTGCTTTTCTAAAACTAATTCGTTCGTGCGTGGCTGTACTAACAAGAAAACCGAATAAATAAACAGATAAAGCTACATACATGCAAGACAACAGAAAACTGATGGATGTCTAAACTTAATCTAAACCTGATGTGTGATTGATGCCAAATAGCTCATCATATATAACTGGATTTTAGACAAATATTTAAATTAACGTTTTACATTAGCCTCTGCACATTTCATGTCTATATTCTAGCCCAAACAAATACATAAACAAACGCCCTTTCCATAGCACACGACATATTCGGAAAAACATTTCATAGCGCAAGTTTTATGATCATTTAAAACGTTAAATGTATGTAAAACATAGGCCTACATTAAATCCATTCAATTCAGGAACACTGAATAAACGTCTTCATCGAAAGACTGGGTGATTTATGAAGTAGGCAAGTAATATTTGTGGGAGCAGCCTGCATTTTGATGAGAAAATGACACCTCTGGCCATTGTGCTGGATCGTTTTTCCAGTCTCAGATACTGTACGAACAATCCAACCCTATACGGCTCAGTTTTTCTATGTATCTTGCTCTGTCGAGCGGCAGAAGCGATTCTATATAGGCTATACTGGGTTAACACCACGCATTTCCAGTATTGGGGAATGGACTTTGATGTCTCTGCTTCAGACTACAGTAACGTTAATAATCGCATCCATGAACATGATTCCTATCCCGATTCTTTCCCACCGGCTGTGAGGTGAAGACCACATGTCCCAAGATTCTGCGCTCAAATGTGGTGTCATCAAACTGCGCCTTTGTTTTGAGCAGGCGACCTCTAGTGGACGGAAAAGTTACATAGTGCACCTTTAATGTATAACAACACTGAGTAAGTACAAGTAAGTATAAATATCATCTAACTACTATTTACACTTATTGCAAAGAAAATACTGCTATTTTTATAGCCTGGCTCCACCCTCCCATGTTTTTCCCCACAGCAACTCCGCCCCTATGCCACGCCCCCATCTATGACACGACCCCGATCAAGTCTATAGCATACAATATGAGGCATAAAAGCCTCATGCATTAAATATGAAAATCAACAAAGAACACATATGCAAACTTATTTTTAGAAAAATAAAAATTAGATTTTTATCACTATTATTTCATGTGTCAGGCTTTACAGGGTTACGCTGGTATGATGAGTGGTTGTACAGACTAGTCAATTAATTATACTTCTAGTCTAGTCAATGCTTTTGGTATATTGTGTATCTCTCCAAAACTACTGCTTTCAAATCTGTTTTATATCTGAGAAACATTTGAATTGTCATTTTGCCTTTATTATGATAGGACAGTTAGTTGACAGGAGAGAGAGAGGGACGGGATCGGGAAAGGTCCACACCCGAAGCGCAGCTGCACTATATGTTTCGTGCCGCACACGAGGTTATTGACACCGACCTGATCCTCCTCCTCAAAGTGAAGCACACGTACCTGAGTGATGGATGAGGTGAAGCTGTCTCTCTCCTCCGGTCCACCTCTCATCCTCCTGTCGTGGTCCAGCCGTAGTTGTATCTCTCTGGTAGGCATTCCCGTCTCAGGCAGGGTCGGCTCCCGAAACTGGATCCCAGCAGAACACACAACACCAGTCTCAAAATCCCAGCACTTTCAAGAGAGACACCATCAATTTCATGCAGACATAAACACAGCAGTGACATGCACCCAAGCAGAGGTGAGGCGATCGTTTCAGTATCTTCTCTGTCTAGAGTCTATCAAATGTTACTGTTTCATGGCTGGTTAGGGAGGAGAATATGAAATTAGCTTATGTTTATAGTATTGATGAATAGGACACTATTCTTATTGCAACCGTTTCCTAATAAACTCATCAGATCTCTGGAGTCAAATGCAAGGGAATTAAAGGGGTGGTAAAACACATTCTTTCGAAGGCTTGATTGTGTTTGTGGGGTGCACTGTAACATGTGTTCATGCTTCGTTTTTAAAAAATAGCATTTTTCATATATTTGACCTTTATTCTACACTGCTCTGTCCCTCCTTGTAAAAACGGTCTGATAGTTTCCGGGTTGTATGAAGCCAGTCCCTCAAAAATACGCAATGGGCTCAGATTGGTTAGCTGGCCCAGTGTGTTGTGATTCGCTAACCGCCTAGTGCACGTTTGTCGGAAATGTCCCGCCCCTTACCTTTACCGGTAGCCTGTGCTTTGGGTAGTACAATGGCGTCAATAAAACCATACCAATTTGAGCCCGAATCAGACCCAGACAATTTTAGTGAAGATGATCGAGCAGAACCTGTTCAGTCCTCAAGAGTAAAGACTGCGGATCTATAGTGATCGATACTGAATGGCACTGTTACTTTTGTATTTTTAGAACGATTATAGCCAAATATCTGTCGCAAGAATGAACACTAAACATTGGCTTTACTATAGTATCCAAATCAAACACAGAACCATGTTTAGCATGCCTGTAGATAAACAATACATAAAAGCTCTAATCAAAGAATAATTTACACTAATGCCAAGTTCGCTGTTGAGATTTAAAAAAGTTTGTAAGTTAGGTGTTTGTCGGATAACGTTAAGTATGAATGAGCATTTAACAAACTGGTTTGCAGAGCCAAACAGCGTTGTCATCTGTTTACTTCCTTGCTACAACGTACAATTAACAATACGAACTATTACAGGAAAACACATCGACGAAAAATAAATCATACTTACAGGTTGTGGCCCGTAAACAGCTTCTGTTTTTAAATCCATCTTTCAGGACAAGCCGTTGTAAGAATCCTGCATTGAACTCGTGAAGATTGTGGAAGCTTTCCTCCGTGAAATGTGCAGCGGGAGCCGCGCGCGCCCGTCTCACACTAGCAGTGTTTGTCTCGCGCCGCTGAACCGCGGCTCGTGTATTGCAAATACAGACGAATATTGTCTATTATGTCACATTTTCCGGTCTTCTCCTCCGACCCCTGTCTGTCTCATGCTTTGATTTATGATGGGCAGCATATATCTGCTGCAAATGCGACCGTGTTCCCCTCTTTCTCATACACGCATGCATATAACATGTTGTATGTTAAACGCACTGCAACGCACCCCCGTCCCTAGGAAGGCTGAACAAAGTGGACCTGCAATCCGGATGAAAATAACAGCGTTTCGTCGGCATTGGCAACAACACTCCAGCCTACTAACTAGCCTACCACAACAACTATTCCCCGCGGCGATACAAAATGGCCTCGCCCCCCTTATTTAATATTCTCGGAGGAGGGGTTTATGTAAATATTGAGGCTGGTGATGTCAGAGACCCTGGAGGAATGTGTAGTAGTCCCTAGCGGCCGTTTGCTGTAGTCCTTAGAAATTGATTTCTTTAAAAGCAAATATCTCCCTTTTCTTTAAACTTTGAACGTTGTAACTTTGCAGATGTTGTTTATGCTCAAACAGCAACATTACACACTAGCTAAAGTTAGAAAAGTGAAATCGTGGTTTACCACCCCTTTAATGTAGAGGCTCATAATTAATTCAGATTTTACAGTACAGAAATATTAAATCTGTGCGTGGTGTGCTGCTGTTTGTAAGTTCTTACAAAGGGGTCATGACATGAGAAATCAAACTGGCCTTGATCTTTTGACATCTTTTGACGAAGACTTTTGCATAAGCCCGCCTCCAGAGCAAGACATCGACCAATAGTTATATATCATACACAGCATAGGCCCCGCCCACTGGTTCAGTCACTTAATGGCTGACATTTGCCTGCACTGGATGTGAGCGTCGCATCAAAAGCAAATAGAAGCCATTATAATGACTGAAGTCTACACTGAATACAGTATACAGATGTGTGTTCACTTTACTCCACACACTTGAGTCTGTCGACAACAGGACAAATGGAGGAGTGAAGGATCATTTGCTTTGACATGTCCAGTTTAAACAGCTGGTCTACGTCTCTACAGACTTCAGAAGGATCCCAGCATCAGGAACAAGTGGATGGTTTATTTAATCGGAGTGTCTATATACACTAAATGCAAATAGGTTGTCTTGTTAGCAGAGGCTATTTACACTAACTCCGGCCACTGACGTCTAGTTGGGACAGGCACAATTACAGAAGATGATGGATAGTCAACAGCACTAATAGTGTAGAGGTCAAGGTGTGTGGCATGAAGTTTTGATGCAAAACGACCCGAGTTTGATTCCGCCTTTTGCCGAACTCGTTCTACTCCCTTTTCCCATCACATATCAGATCGGAAAGGCATTTATTTTCAATAAAAATGAAGAAAATATTCAAACAAGTAGAAATAATGTGTCCGATGTGCATTTAATAATAAAGTGTTTATCGGTTAGGGGTACAGTAGGTGTAGGGACGGCATTATTGTCCCAATAAGGCGGCATCCATGTAATCATTTTAATAAATATGATAATTTACACTCTATGCTATTATTGCTCAATTTAAAGGTGCACTACGTAATTTTTTTTGAGTAAAATATCCAAAAACCACTAGGCCAGTGTTATATATTTTGTTCAGTTGAGTACTTACAATATCCCAAATGTTTCCAACTACTTGTAAATCGTGAGAAATTGCTATTTTAACCAATGAACTGGGATGTGTGAGGGAGTCGCCTGTCGATTGCGTCATATCTGCGTTTCCCTCGGTTTCCGGTTTTATTCTGCAGAAACGCTTTACTCTCACTGCAGTGTGAACAAGTGTCATAGCAGCCGCTGAGAGAACGCACAGAGTAACGTCATAACATCATCAACACACTCAGATGTGTCTAATATGATCAACAGAGCTGCGTTACCTCACACTCATGAACGGAGGAGCGGAAGTGGTGCCGGCGACTGTGACATAATAAAAGTGCCGCCGCTCTTCTCATTAACAATCGCTCCAGCGGTTCCTCAGCTCCACAACACTCGGTCCTGCTCTGCTTCAGACTACAGTAACGTTAATGATCGCATCCATGAACATGATTTCTGCCCGAGTCCTATCCCACCGGCTGTGAGGTGAAGACCACATGTCCCAAGATTCTGCGCTCAAACGAGGCGTCATCAAACTACGCCTTTTTTTTGAGCATGACCTCTAGTGTACGGAAAAGTTACATAGTGCACCTTTAATGTATAACAACACTGAGGTGCAAGTAAGTATAAATATCATCTAACTACCATTTACACGTATTACAAAGAAAATACTGCTATTTTTATAGCCTGGCTCCGCCCTCCTACGAACTTCCGCTCAATTTTCATTTTCCTTCAGTACGTCGTCTGGGTTTGGGGTATATTCGCTGGTTTTCTCCGGCCAAATTTTAACCGGCCCAATCAGCGAACAGAGGGAGTGGCTGCGAACGATGACGTTGTGCGCTAGTTTGAGTTGTAGTTCAGTAATGGCGGCGGAGAAAGATGCGAGCAAAGCCATTTATTCATTGTGGCAACGCTGCTGAATATCCAGAAGTTGAAGCCAGAGCAAGAAAAATCTTTGCCGAGTTTTGTTGGTGGCCATGATGTTGTGTCCCTCCTCCCCACGGGGTTCAGGAAAAGTTAGATTTTCCAGCTCGCTCCATTATTGCTGAAGGAGTTGGCTAAGGCGAACGCTAGCGATGCTAAGCCAATAGTTGTTGTCGTCACGACCAAACGTTAGCGATTGGTTATGGCAGATCCAGAGTGGCTCTGGGCAGATCCAATAGTTTTAAACTTCAACAGAGTTCCCGCCTTCAAGGACGTTAACGCTTGTCAATGGAGAGTGGCCAGACTCTCTGTACAAATGAAATGTACGAGGACCAGGCTACTATTTTTACATAGTGTAAATAGAATCTATCGCTATTTGCACTTAGTGCAAAAGTGCACTATGTAACTTAGTGCACTATGTAACTTAGTGCAAAGGTGCACTATGTAACTTAGTGCAAATAGCCCTGCCTTATTGTAATGGCGTCCCGGATAGTGTCGGATGCTTTTATATTTGTTCGGAGCATTTTGTTTTGTAAACAAGGCACAATTTAATGGAGAATTCACAAAGAAAGTTTTGTTGAAAGATTTGTTGAAAGCAGTCAGCTGTATTGAATCTGACAGCAGCTGCATCACAAACCGCGAGTAAACAATATCATAATGCTTTGTCTTTGTGTTTTTGAATGGATAAGGTTTTCAAAACACTTACTTGCGTGCAATAGCAAGTTGGTGTTGATACTGTTTCCTATGCAATGTAAGGTGACCAGACGTCCCCGTTTTCCGGGGAAAGTCCTGGTTTTTGGTGTTCTGTCCCCGACTGGAGCTGTCCCCGGAAATGTCCCCATTTTACAGCTCGTTCAAAACAACCCGCAGATATATTGCGCGTCCAATCAACATACAGCAGCTGCTGACTATAGGAGCAATCGTGTAGTGATTATTTTCACCAGCAGATGGCGCTTGAGATAGCCGACTCTACTTGCCATGGTCCTGCGCGCGCGCGGCTACTACTTTGTGAAGAACGTAGCCTAACCGAGAGCAGAGCGCCATTATCGTCAAATATCAAAATGGTAACACTTTAGAATAATGGTCATTAGTTAACATTAGTTAATGTATTAACTAACATGAACTAACCATGAGCAGTACATTTGTTACTGTATTTGTTCATCTTTGTTAACGTTGGTTAATATAAATCCAGCTGTTCATGGTTTGTTCATGTTAGTTCACAGTGCATTAACTAATATTAACAAGATTTTAATAATGCATTAGTAAATGTTGAAATTAACATTAACAAAGATTAAGAAACACTTTATAAATGTAGTTAATGTTAACTAATGTAGTTAACCAATGTTAACTAATGACCATTATTCTAAAGTGTTACCGTATGTGCTTTATAACAGAGCCTCAACAGGGTGCGGGATTGTTTTGTCCCCAAAAGTTCCGCAGTCACAAAGCAGTGATTACCACACATCTGAACTATAAAAAAAAAAACCCTAAACAATTACACTTGCAACAAATACATGTGCAGAATACACATCCTTTTTGTTTAAAATAAGCCTAAAATGCAAAATAACAAGCACAAATGTAACAAAACATTTGAAGTAAAAAAAAAGTAATTTATATAGTATAAACTTGTGAAAATTAAAATATTAAATACAATTATAAAAGGATCATTTATCATATTTATGTTGTTTTATTTTGTAATGTGTTTTTGTTAAGTCATGTTATGATATTGTTTTGAACTGCTTGTTACAACTGTTTACAATGGTTACTATTAACTGGTTTCATTTTTTTGTGTGGGTGCGTTGAATTGTATTAAAATCCAGACCAAAAATCCTAATAATCAAACTAAATCATAATAATAATTAATGTTAATAATAATAAAGGGAGCCCACAAAAACAACAACAAAATCATTCAAAAATGTATTGTCCCTGTTTTTTAATTAAAAGATAATAACAAAAGAAATTTTAGTGATATTTTGACCATGCACTCAAATATGGTCAGAAATCTGGTCACCTTAATGCAATGAAACTTGCCAACCAGTGGACGTTTACTGACCAGCCTTAAAGGAGTTGTCACCTAAAAACGGACAATTTCAGACCGAGGCTCAGAATGAAGGTTGCAAATAATTGTATAAATGTATATATTATAATTGTAAATGTTGTGCATTGAAATGTATTAACATTATAAGTGAACATTAAAATAATTAAAAAAATCCATGTCATGACCCCTTCAATCGTAAGAGTGAAGATTCATATGCATAAACGCCATGTCAAATAAGCATCTGCTGCCTTGAGTAATGAGTGAGTGCATAGGAGAGGCAACAGCAGCTCATACTGTGAAACTTTGAGCCTTTGTTTTTTAGCGCTGAAATTCGAGGGTGAGTCAGTTAAAATATCATGGCAGAGGCTAACTTGGACATACTCAACTGATTTTAGAGGGACAGTGTTAAACTGCTCTTACTGGTAGCTGAAAACACAATCACGTTGCATAACTAATGCACATCCTTTGTTCTTTTAGTTCGTTACAATAGTGCTAAAAACATTTTTCTGTCTTTGTGAGTAGCATCTAAAATGATCAAAAATCACCTGCGTCCATTTGTTCCAGTCAAAAAGACTTCTGAACTTAAAACTGTAGGGAACTTCTCAGGAGGACTATGTAAATGTGAAATGTGTTTTGGTCGGGCTGTACAGTTCACGCTGAAACTGAAGCTTAGACAACCATATAGACGTACAAATTAAATTGCAAATGCATATTAACTGATGGCATGATTAACACACACCCAGATGTTGTTCTCATGTTACAAACGGAAACAAACGCTCCTGCATGCGTGAGAGGATGGTGAGTGTCGTAATTCATGACAGACCAGTGTGATTTGAAACAAACTGCAGTGGTGCTGTTTGTGGAGTGAGACGAAACCAAAAGAACCAGTGTGAAACTATGGTGTGAATTAAATGAACTGCTCTCGGCTATGTCTAGTGTTTCATTTAGTTGCATCAGATGAATCGCTGCTGTTGTTTTTTTGGTCTAATAACCTTGTTTAAAATAATCGGAAGTGATATTTTATGACTACTGGCTCTCTTCCATTCAGTTGTATTACTTTAAAGATGTATTAATTAAATAAAGATATACAAGTTAGAGAGATTTGCTCTTCATTCTTTCCCTCTGAAAACAGGCTCTGTTTCAAAACTTAGTGAGCTCCCTTGCTGTCTCTATAGGCAGCATCATAAACAAGGGATTTGGAACATGGGCGTCAAGTAAACAATAGCCTAAATATATACTGAATACAAATATTGGCATATAGTAAATGTTATGTTATGTTATTTGTTTTGTTATACGTTAATTTATTTGTTATATTATATGTTAAATTATATATTATATGTAATATTATATGCTATATTATATATTATATGTTTTATATTATATTATAAATTATGTTATATTATATGTTATATGTAATATTATGTTATATTATATATTATGTTATGTTATATTATATATAATATGCTATATTATATATCATATGTTTTATATTATATTATAAATTATGTTATATTATATGTTATATGTAATATTATATGTTATATGTAATATTATATGTTATATTATATGTTATATGTAATATTATGTTATATTATATGTTATATGTAATATTATGTTATATGTAATATTATATGTAATATGATATGCTATATTATATATCATATGTTTTATATTATATGATAAATTATGTTATATTATATGTTATATGTAATATTATATGTTATATTATAGATTATATGTAATATTATATGCTATATTATATATTATATGTTATGTTATATTATATTATATATAATATGCTATATTATATATTATGTTTTATATTATATTATAAATTATGTTATATTATATGTTATATGTAATATTATATGTTATATTATAGATTATATGTAATATTATATGCTATATTATATATTATATGTTTTATATTATATTATAAATTATGTATTATTATTTGTTATATGTAATATTATATGTTATATTATATATTATATGTAATATTATATGCTATATTATATATGTTATGTTATATTATATATAATATGCTATATTATATATTATGTTTTATATTATATGATAAATTATGTTATATTATATGTTATATGTAATATTATATGTTATATTATAGATTATATGTAATATGATATGCTATATTATATATTATATGTTATGTTATATTATATATAATATGCTATATTATATATTATGTTTTATATTATATTATAAATTATGTTATATTATATGTTATATGTAATATTATATGTTATATTATAGATTATATGTAATATTATATGCTATATTATATATTATATGTTTTATATTATATTATAAATTATGTATTATTATTTGTTATATGTAATATTATATGTTATATTATATATTATATGTAATATTATATGCTATATTATATATGTTATGTTATATTATATATAATATGCTATATTATATATCATATGTTTTATATTATATGATAAATTATGTTATATTATATGTTATATGTAATATTATATGTTATATTATAGATTATATGTAATATGATATGCTATATTATATATTATATGTTATGTTATATTATATATTATATGCTATATTATATATGTTATGTTATATTATATATAATATGCTATATTATATATTATGTTTTATATTATATGATAAATTATGTTATATTATATGTTATATGTAATATTATATGTTATATTATAGATTATATGTAATATGATATGCTATATTATATATTATATGTTATGTTATATTATATATAATATGCTATATTATATATTATGTTTTATATTATATTATAAATTATGTTATATTATATGTTATATGTAATATTATATGTTATATTATAGATTATATGTAATATTATATGCTATATTATATATTATATGTTATGTTATATTATATATAATATGCTATATTATATATTATGTTTTATATTATATTATAAATGATGTTATATTATATGTTATGTTACTATGTATTATATATGTAATTTAAAGCATAATCTAATTATATTATATCATATTATATCACATTATATTATTATAAAATATTTAAATACATTTTGGGAAAAAAAATGTTTAATACATAATCTAATTATATCATATTACATTATATTATATTAATCATATTATATTATATCATAGTATAATGTGTTATATTATATTATGAATTATATTATTATTAAATATTTAAATACATTTTTGGAAATAAAATAATTTCATGCATAATCTAATTAAATTATATCATATTATAATATGTTATATTATATTGTATCATATTAATTATATGATATTATATTAATCAATTTTTGGAAATAAAACAATTGCATGCATAATCTAATAATGATATATTTAATGCATTGTGGGATTGCATTTGCCATAAAGAAAGTTCTCTTGCAAGTTATCTGCATGATTGTTTTTGGTTTACTTTAGGCATTGTCTAGTGTTAAGAGCAGATTATGTGTCTATAGTACGCATATGCGGCTACAAAACACACACTAGGTTCTGAAACAGATCTAGAGACAGATCTAATCGTTCTGGTGGGAGATTTGTTCACACACTGTTACCTTTGTGCTCCAACACCAGTGCAGTCATGTCCATTTCAAAGCTAATAAAACTTTTATTTTGAAATCTGGAGCCATATTCATAAATACTTCAGGTCAACACAAAACCCTCGTGGTTCAGATTTTTAAGATCTGGTATCTCAGATTACATTTAGGTCATTCTCGTTTCAGGATGGAAGCCTCATCGTAAAACCAGTGTGTGAACACTTCCTCTGTTTTGATCTGTACTACACATTTTCACAAGGAAAGGCACTCCTGCACTCTATTTCTCCATTCACCATCAAAACATTGACTGTTTTATTGTTAAAAAGGGGATTAAAGCCTTGGTTATCTCCGGATAGCTTTGATAGCATATTTTAAATAAAACTTTTAACCCTCAAAATGGTATGAATATCTCGGCAAAGGTTTTGGCACTTGCTATGTGAACACACACAAACACACACACAAAATATCATGGACATGATTCGAAAAGGTATAAAAATAGTCACACTTAAACTCCTCGAGGTCAAAAATGAGTGCATTGGAAATGAATGGGAAATGAATTTCCTCTAGTGGAAATGTTTGGTACTGCGCCCAAACAAAATCTTATTGAAAGCTCGTTTTTTAAGATATCAACCTCAAATTTGGAAAACTTGTTTAGATTCATGGCTTTGACTTTCCCACAGTTTTAGAGTAAAATGTGTTTCGTAAAATAAATATTTCATTCAAAAAAAAATGTTTTAATTATTTTTGTATATTTGTCATAATAATAAACTTAAACTTCTATAACTTTTTAAGTTCACTTAAAAAAAGATTGACAGTTTAAGTTGGAAATTACACTTTTAGGTCTATGCTCAAAAGGTGAATATAACTACTGCATAAATATAGGCTAATTTAGTACCAGAACATCTCAAAAATACAAAATATTAAATAAAAAACTCAAATATTGTATATTCATTGAAACAAAAAAATCGGTCATTTTTAACAGCCGCATGCAGGAGCACCATAAAGTGCTTTTATATAATAGTGGAACAAAACTTATTTTCAATTAAATTGATATAAATGTGTGTGTGTGTGTGTGTGTGTGTGTGTGTGTGTGTACAATTTTAAAAATATTGACATCAACAGTTATTTTCTATTAAATAAATATGGATTAAATGCCAATTAAATGAACAACAATTAAATAAAATTTGGTTCAATAAAATATTTTATAATTATTATTATGATTATTTTTGCATTGTGTCACACACTGCATTACTTGTTGCATTACATATGTTAAACGTGTGCATGCAGAAGACATGCCAATCATATAAAATAATATAACTCTTAAGAAATGTTCAACTTGCACAATGTTTAAGGCATATTATGACATGCAGTGAAAAACAATGCATGTTGGAAAGTCAGTCGCTGCAAAATATCTCACCAAATTATTGCTCCAGCTACTTCTGTATTTTCATCCAAAGATATCCAAGGCTTTTCAGAAACTAAGTTGTATCTGTAATACATCTATATACCCTCTTCAGCATCTTACTAATGCAGCACATTACGCTGTCAGGTGTTTCAGTCCACAGAGGCCCTGCAAGGACACTTGGAAACGTAATTGGTCTTAGTGATGAACGAGGCACTGACCTCGGGTCTGAAACTGTGTGGCCTGGCGTATCTACTGAGTCCAGGGGCTCCCCTGGCTGTGGCGGACCCCTTAGCGGAGCCCTCCGGGCCACTCTGCAGGTCTAGGCACCACTCCTGCTCCTCCCTTCGCCCGTACTGTGAGTGAGGGAGGGAGGGAAGGGGTTGGGGAGGTGGAGGAGAGGAGACAGAGGGAGGTGCATGGGGATCGGTGAACGACAAACAGAATCGACACACACGAGACGAGAAAGAGTGAGGGGGGGGGGGGACTGAATGTGGGTTTAAGCAAAACTTAAAAAAGTGTGAAATGCAAGAAAGGGTGACACACATTGTAATTTCAAAAAATGATTATGAATTAAATAATAATGATCAAATGGAGAAAAAAAGAGCCAGCAGGCTACAAGACAAAGAAAAGCGCAAAAAGAAAGACCAACTTAAAGATGATGGCGTAGGAGAGAGATGAGAAGAGGACGAGAATGAGGAGGAACAGAATCATGGGCTGAAACATCTGGGAACGGAATGAGGGACAAAGAGAGAAGAGGGGAAGGGCCAAGGGGAAAAAAAGAATGCAAAACACTGGTTATGAAGCGCATGCGATGGGGATTCATGAGTCTTACAACCAATAACCCAAAATGTGCAGTGACAGCAGGGGCCAAACGCTAATGGTGTCGAGCCAAATCCAAACCCCAGTGGTCAAAACCCTAATCCGAAAAAGACCTTCAGGGGTTTTAACACAACTGGAAAATAGAGCTTCATTAATATTAAGATAATAATTACAACAATAGTTATAATTCAAATAAAAAAATATATGAATTATTTAACTATATAATATATTTGTTTAATTAAAATGTATTTTATTTATTTATTAATATATATATATATATACACACACACACACACATTATATAGTTAAAATAATTTAATTAATTATTTCTAAATAATTATATTATTTTAATTATTAGTTTTATTAATATTAAGCTGATAATTAAAACAATAAAAACACTATAGTCACATTAAAACAATTATAATTATTTTAAAATATTTAATAACTTTTATTTTCATTATCTTATTTTCAATAATTAAAATAATTAATACAAATTAATTCAAACAAAACATGCAAATTATAAATCATTTATTAACTATTAAATTAATATTAAATATATATATATATATATATATATATATATATATATATATATATATATATATATATATATATATATATATATATATATATATATATATATACATATATATATCCATGTTAATATATTAATTATTAAGCAAATAATTAAAGTAATACATTTAATAATAATATTATTATTTTAATTATTAGTTTTATTAATATTAAGATAATTAAAACAATAAAAACACTATAGTCACATTAAAATAATTATATTTATAAATATAATTATATTTACTATATAATTTTTGGTAACACTTTAGAATAATGGTCATTAGTTAACATTGGTTAACTACATTAGTTAACATTAACTACATTTATAAAGTGTTTATTAATCTTTGTTAATGTTAATTTCAACATTTACTAATGCATTATTAAAATCTTGTTAACATTAGTTAATGCACTGTGAACTAACATGAACAAACCATGAACAGCTGGATTTATATTAACTAACGTTAACAAAGATGAACAAATACAGTAACAAATGTATTGCTCATGGTTAGTTCATGTTAGTTAATACATTAACTAAAGTTAACTAATGACCATTATTATAAAATGTTACCTAATTTTTATTTTCATTATATTATTTTCAATAATTAACTACATTAATTAAAATAATGAATTAAAACAACATGAAAATGATTAATTATTTATTAACCATTAAATAAATGTATGTATATAAATAAATAATTAATTAATAAATAAATCATTAAGATCATTAATAAATATGTTTGATCCACATTATTTTTATATGATATACGCTGTTTTGGTACTGGGTCACTCGATGTTCAGTAAAGTCCCCACACTCGAAAAAATGCTGGCTTAAAAACAACCCAAGTTGGGTTGAAAATGGACTAACCCAGCAATTGGGTTGTTTTAAGCAAGCATTTAACCCAACCACTGGGTTAAAATGACCCATTCACTGGGTTAAAACAACCCAATTGCTAGGTTAGTCCATTTTCAACCCAACATGGGTTGTTTTTAAGCCAGCATTTTTTAGAGTGCATCCTGAAAGAAAAGCCATTCGATAATCATATAGCTACATACAACATAGTTAGCTTATACTAACTGGCTTATACTAACTTTTGATTATAACTGTAAGTTTCTGATCAGCACTAACAGAATAATGCTAAAGGCTTTTGGACGAGGCATAACAAACAGCTCCAAGGTGGGTAGGATTTCGCCAGGGGCTTGAATTTGGCATGACGGCAGCTCACAGTGAAGCTCGGCCATGCGATGGAAGCAGCCTACCAGTGAGCGGAAGCTCTTAAATACACATCCTACAGGAGCGCTCGCAGGTCTGTTATCATTAACTGGTGCGGGACATCAAACCGTTCATAGATGTGAGATGATCAGGTCATGACTTCATGCTTGATGAAGAGTGTATCTGTGGTTGGATTGAAGTGACCCAAAGCAAAGAACCAATGGGCTCCACCACCAATGAACATGAGCCAAAAAAGGGAATTAACCAATCGGAGTGGAGCAATAGGAAAATGTTGGAATTCTGGACGGAATCATGTTCAGACGCTGGAATATTCCAAGAGTTCCAAACGCTCAGAGTACGATAAACTACAAAAATATCGTCGAACCGTAGTTTTAAAGAAAAGGTTATTTGTTGGAAAATTGACTCATGTTATCATAAAGCAGTTTCAAAGCACAAAGCAGGGAAAAAGCTACAAGCAGTCCTATGGAAGGCAGCTTTCTGAGACTATGAAGCATATATGACACTTAAACATGTGGAACTCATTCACTGGGACAAAAGACACCGGCAGATCAGCTGCATTATTCCTGAGAATGAGCACATAAATATACAGAGACACAGACATTCAGTGTATTCAGAGTGTGTTTACAGGTCCTACGCCGCCTCTGGAGGTTATTCGGAAAACAAAAAACGCAGTGTAAGCACTTCTTATATGTCATATCTTATATTTATGGATGCATGCTCCACATATGTTGCATCAGCATTAACTGTGCAAATAAAAAAACGACTAGATTTGCTCAAGGCCAGAACCAATGCGATGGAAAAACATGTTTTCTGCCATTTTAACTGGTGTTAGTATATGCATCATGCCGTATCAACAGGGTCCAAAATGGACAAGTGCCAATACATCGAATTAAAATAAGATGAATTTAGCTAATTACGATATCCTTATTAAGAAGTGCAACATACATATGAAAACACAAGGATTAAAAACATAATGCATGTCCACATTTTTGTCAGAAGGCCAGACTTTAAGCAAGTATGCGTTTGCTGCATTCGGTTATTAGCTTCTATCAACACAAGATCAACTTCATGCTTCGATGCACTGGAAAATGCAAGTACGTGCTCTGGCCAAATGAACTTGTGTTTATATAGTATATTATGCTGTTAATCACACAATGCTATTTGTGACGAATAAATATGCATGAACAAATCGGAATAATTTCATTGTAAAATACAACAACAACAAAAAATACATTTACGGCAGGCAAATATTTCTCAGTTCACTCGCTGTTGGCACAATACATTTTGGACCCTGCAAATCAATGACAGCCAACATAGTCCTGTGAAGCGAAGCCATGCAAGAAATATCCCCCTGCAGGGCAAGACGAGGGGATTGTGGGTATGAGGAGAGGGCGGGTACAGATGCAGGTGTTCATGAGCAGCATCGAGGGCGGTTACTGCTAGGATAGGACAGGTAAGGGCATCTTGGCTGAGCCGGGTGGCACTGAGGAAATTAGCATTGCATTGTGGGATATACTATTCCACACAGTCAGGGCTTGACATTAACTTTTTAGCTCATCAGTCACTGTGGCTAGTGGATTTTCCAAAGTTACTAGCCACTCAGCATTTTCACTGGCCACAATTTTGACATCGATACATGGGGGAAAACTGCCGTATAGATATTTATAATATTATCTGATAATTTGCCAGCAGGTTTATTAGGCTGCTGTCACTTTAAGAGCTGACGCACGGATCCATTATACTGTTACACATGCGTTTTCTTTCTCAACTGTTTACGTTCACTTAAAACAGAACTGACTGTGTTTACATGAATACTCGCCAAGACCGGCATTCTGACATTATTATGTGTGTGTTTGACTGTTTAAGTGCAATAAGCAGCGAAAGAGGCGGCTTTATGTGCGCACACTTTGGGTGTTTGAGTACAAAATCTGCAGGAATGAGTAAAATGATGCACAATCCCACGCTGAAACTCAAGCCCTGTAACAGCAACAATATTCATCCGGAGAAAATGAAGCGAGTGAGTGAGTGGAGGCGGGTTTGTGTGTCACTCGCTGTCGGAGAGATGAGAGAGAGAGAAAGAGACGTCTGTTCTGTGGAAAATGAGTAAGCGTTTCAGATATTTCAGTATCGATATGTATTGAAAAACACTACATTGCTCTTAGTTTATTATTTCAGATGTCTTTTTTAAAAGACTACAATTGAAAACTGTATGCATTATATTTAAAATTCAAGCTTCCAACGTGGCTATTAGGAGTGACTGCGTTACACACCACTGCTGAAATACACACGCATTTGGCGGGTTATGGGTGTTAATGTCAAGCCCTGCAGGTTGTGTTCCCCGACGTATTGTGCACATACAGCAGGTCATCTGGGTAGTCCATGCATGCAGAAAATTAATTTACATAAACATAACACTAGTAATATAGTAGGTGAACGAGTGTTGGTCTGAGGCGTCTGGCAGACCTGTTCAAATGCCTAACTTTAAGCTGAAGGTTATATTGAGGTTATTAATCTCAAAGTGAATTTAAAAAAGCACCCGTCACAAACATCTCACCAACTCTGTCTTCTGCTGTTTTACCCTCTCATTAATCTCAGAGCAGGTCAATCAGAACATAACTCACATTAATCTTTCACACACATAACTTATAACAAATGATCAGAAGTATCACTGATATCAAGCAAGGCAACTGGATAACCAGCTTTGCTAGTCAAATACTCAGCTCCACATATCAAGCAAGTCTCTCTATTCCCCCTTTTATCTCTGAATTGGGTGTTTTTGTATCTGGTTTGATGAGTTTAGTTATGGGTAAGAGAACAGACCAAACTTATTTAAGATTTTGCATGGATGCCTGCAGTCATAAATTGAGGAAATCCCACTTTAGCAATAGGTAGTAGTGTTCCCAGGGAAGGAAATGTTTACTTCTACAGTCTGCATTCAAGTGATGCATCCAGAGCAAAGCTTGACTTATATAGGAATAATATAAAGGAATAGTTCATCCAAGAATGAAAATTCTGTCATTATTTACTAGTGTTGTAGTACTTGAGACCGGTCTTGGTCTCGGTCTCGACCACATTTGTACTCTTGTCTTGGTCTCAGACCAAGAGGACTCAGGATTTTGTTTCAAGACCCTGTCAAGACCACGACTCTATGAATTTAAGAAGGGCTGGTCTGGTCTTGGTCTCGACTCGGTCTTGTCCTGCCTTGGTCTTGGTCTCAACACACATCTTGGTCTCGTGATCTTGACTACAACACTATTATTTACGCACCCTCAATGTCATTCCAAAATTGTAGAATTTTCGGAAACACTTTATTTTACAGTGTCATTGCTACACGTTGCATAATTACATGCAACGAACCCTAAACCCTATGGTATTTACATGTAGTTAATTATCATTACTCAGTACTTAAATGTATAAATACACTGTAATACTGACACCTTAAAATGAAGTGTAATCAAATTTTCTCTCTTCTGAACAACATAGCAGACGATATTTTAAGATGTTTTTAGACAATGCGACTTTCAAAAATTTCAAGCTCCAAGAAAGACAAAGGTAGTTCGAAAAAAATTTATATGCCTTGCTCAAAAATATGCCTTTGTTGATTGAACCTCTCTTCATTTTCAGAGGAGTTGGAATATACCAGGCAGTCACGATATGTGGATTAATTAGGCTTTTTTGGAGCTTGAAAGTACCACTGACTTTCATAATATGGACAAAAACAGCTAACACATTCTTAAAATGTAATCTTTTGTGTTTTGCAGAACAGGACGAATAAATGATGACAGAAGGGTTTTAGTCTTGGGTGAACTATCCCGTTTCGTTTTGCCTTACATATATATATTGAGTTGACGAGTCATGCCAGCCAAATTTAGTTGAATAGCTTCCTTTGTGGTGCATTCAGGTCTTTCAGGACTGACGGTTTATGGCACATGAAGATGCAGAACCAATATAAAGGTGTGTGCATTCTCAAAAAGGGACTTTCAAATGAGGAAGCAGCAAAGGAAAAAGGAGGTTGCCATGTCATGTGATCGCATGTGAAGGCAAACACTGAAGAAAGATGAAGGGTCGAGTTACACATATCCTACCTGGAAGTCCGTCACCAGATCCCTTCCCAGTGTGCCGATAGGCGAGTCCCTTGACATGGAGGTAACGGTGGAAAGGAAGCTGCTAGATTCAGTTAGGTTGGGCATGGGGGAAAGGTCATCGACCCGGTCCCGTAGACCCTCCCCTAGATGGTCCACTTTGTCCATGAATTGCTGGAGTTCCGTATGGCAAGCCCTCATGCGGGTGTTGATGGAATCCAGCACCTGAGAGTCGGGTTTCGATTCAGCAGAGTCTCCATCGCCCCTGAACTCTGAACCCTCCACAAGAAGGTCCCCTCCCAGGACTACCAGACGACCTTCGCGGATCAGACTGTCCGTATCCGTGATGAGCCGTTCCACTGTTTTCCCGAGCCGTTCAGCTTCACGCCTGACGTTGCTGAGCGTCTCTCGGTCTTCCCGTCTCCGCTGGGCCAACTCGGCCGCTCCCAGCTCACCAGTATCTGAGGGTTTCTCGCCACTGGCGAATCCAGAGGTGGCCGTCTTCTCAAACAAGTCATCAGAGTCGCTCTCACCACCAACAGGACCCTCACGTTTGGGGTGGAGCAGCAGAAGCCTGGCAGTCTCATCCTCATCTGGTTCCCGCCGCCCGGCATCACTATCCACGTCGCTATCCCGTGGGCTACTGGAGCGCATTCCCAAGTGTGCTGCCAGGTCACAGCGCTGCATATTGGAGATTAACACCCGGTTCTCGTACTGGAGCTTCATCACCTTCCCACTTAGCTCGTTGACCTGGAGTCTTGCGGCTTTCAGCTCCTCCTGGAGTGTGGCGCCACTCCCTGCTCCCGAAAAACCATTACCTCCTCCGTTACCAGGTTTGAGTGCACCACCACTTCCACCCTCAGCTCCCTCGGACTCCCGGTCGGCTTGGCTGGGCCCAAATTTGAAGCGGTTGAGCTCGGACGTCAGTTGTTTGTTGTGGTCCTCAATCTCAGAAATAGAGCGACGCAGAAGCTCCGCCTCCTCTTCAACAAACTGCAAGTGCCTTCGCAATTCGCTTGCAGATTCCAGGGCGTCGCCACCATACGGTGAGGTAGGGACACTTGAGAAGGGTTCGCGCCCAAAGCAGTCCCTCTCATATTGGCAGCGTAGATCTTCGTTTTCCGCCCTCAGGCCACGGTTCTCCACCTCCAGCTCTACGATCTTCCTCCCCAGGATGTTGGCTTCCTCTTCAACCAGTTTGAGCCGTAACCGCAACTCGGCTTCCCGGGTGGTGTGGGGTCCTCCACCGGTCACCTCCGCCAGGGGCAAAGGGCTGTCCACATCGCCGTATACTGATTTATACTTCTGCAATTCCTGTTCCAATTCATCTTTCTCACGCCCAATTTTTGCCATCTTTTTACGCATAAGGGCCGATTCCTCCTTGGCAAACTGTAGCTGACAGCGCAGATCTGCACTGTCCTCCTGAAAAGTAAGAAATATGTAAATGTACAAGATAATACCAATCATTAGATTTGTGTTGTTAGAGTTGTTCTGTATAAGACCTGTGGATTGATCTCTGTGTTTGTTTATACACACCTGAGTAAAAGACTTCTTATCTTTGAAAGTTTCTCTACTGCCTCTCCTCCGCAGAGCAGTCTGAAAGACAACAAGAGCAAAGTTAGACAGGACAAAGCTGGCAAGATTTCCATTAGTTTGCAGGTGATCAATTGTCAACAAAAACTAAAATGCAGAGAATAAACAATGATATGTGATGCTAGATTGGGATTTCTACAAAGTTTCGGATTTTCCACAGTTTTCAAGCTGGACATTCAACTTTAAGTGCTGTGAAATTTTGATTTTCGAATTGAATGGAATGCAGCATATGTGAAAACGAGGACAAAGGATAAAACAAGATGGTAGCCAAGCATTACCAAGTGTAAAAATTAAAAGGAATGGATGTGGCCAGAATATTTAATGATAATCAAGAACGCACTGACTGGACAAGAATGGTAATAATATATGGTAGACAGCAAATCTGCTGAAAAATGAAGTTTAATATATATTTTTAGGTTGGTACATATGTGTAGGAAATCAAGCCAACCGCACAAGAATGAACCACATGAGTTGTATTCTCAGAGTTGCCATAAGAGGCATGAACTCTCTTGATCATCCTTCCTTCAGATCAACTACTGCCATGGCAGAGCAACAGTTTAAAGAGAATCGTACTGAGGAAGTTCGCCAATACATATGAAGCTAGCTAACGGAAAAAGAACATCCAATTATGTTGCTATAATCATTGGCTGACCGCACATTATCTCTTACTTAAATCAAAAGCTAAAGTAGGTTAACTTTGCCCTGCTTACTGCTGGTCTATCTTGAGTCATACGCTGAACTTAAATAGCTGCTGCTGATGGCTGCGTTAGCTTGAATCATTTATGGCCAGACAGATGGAAAGTGTGGGCACAGGAGAGGAGGGAGTTTATCAAAACTTTTCATCAACACACAGCAACAGAGTGAACCGAGGGAACCTAGAGACAACTCCAAAACAAAGGAGGAGCAGGATGATGAGGTGATTTTATATGGGTTTGGCTGAGTCTGCAATATGATTACAATGTACAGTTCCCAATTTCCACATTCACATTCGTTTAGACACCCCGAATAGAGTCATTACTAGCTACCACACAAACACCCACAACCAAAGGATGCGAAGTCAAGCATCACTATTACTATTGCTCATACTATTACTCAGACTAACTATTGAACTTTACGTTGTAACTCATCCTAGGCAATTCGTGCACCAGACACGAATGACTCCTCAAATCATGTGTCTTGTTGAGGAGAGCTGTGCTGTTATTTACATTTATTCATTTGGAAGAAGCTTTTATCAGGGATGCACCAATGTATCGGCCTATACAAACAATTTGTTTCACTATCGTCCATCGGCCTTTTAAAAACAGCCGACGAACAAATCCGATTATATCCTGTCAATCAAAAGGGAGTGTTGAAAAACGTGTCAGACTGACAATGTGTGTAAAAAAAAATCTCTCTTGTGTTGAATTCAGGGCCGTCAAAGTAAATGCGACAATAACACATTAACAGTTTAAAATAGTGACGTTAAAGCAGGCTCTATTTGACTCTATGAATCACCAGGGTTGCCAGATCTGCAGATTTTCCCAACACCAATCATTATTTGTTGCGTCTCCCATTCAATAATCGCAAATAGCACCGTGCTTTGTTACTTCTGATATAGGGCCCTATCATACACCCGCCCCAATGCGACGCCAGGTTTCATCCCGGCGCAGTTCTCATTTTCACGTCCAGCGTCACGTTGTTTAAATAGCAAACGCACTCTGCCCATCTGTTGCCCCATGGTCGTCTGATCTGAAAACCAGGTGTGTTCAGGCGCATTGTTGGAGCGTTGCTATTTGAAGAACTGAAAACGCAGCGCCATTGACCAACACAAACCTGGTCTGAAGTAAATAGTCAATAGGGCAGTATTTATTGTGTTATTTAAAGGGCGCGTTAGTAATATGAGCCTATAGACAGGTGCACAATGCACCTAAAATCTGCTTATTACACACACAGGGATGTGCAGCAGCACACACACATTTTTAAACATTAAAAATAAAAGGATTCCTCTCTGGAGAAGCGCTCAGTCTTTCCGCTCGCAAATCCCGCCATGTAAACAGCGACCCTTTTGGACCATGTGCCTCACGTACCAACCGTTTTTTTCCATTATTAAACTAGCAAAAGTGGATTCGGACATGCCCTAAGTGCACTGTGCGCTTCAGACCATGCACTCAGATCAGGCCCATAGTCTCAGCCTTAAAATTCTGTCCATTTTATCATGAAATAAAAACAATAAATGCCGTTTTGACGCTCTTAAATGTGATGTGACAGATCGCTGTACAGCCTCAGTACAAGCGTCATCTCTTCCTCTTTAATAGTTACAGCACAATAAACACATGAACATCAAATGACGTTGAAAGATACAGTATAACTAACAGAAATGTATCATGTCTCATGTAATCACTCAGTCAGTGTTTCAGGAGAGTATTTAAATTAATCATGTGAGGTGATTTACTAAGGTTTGCGCTCATCAGTTTACTGGTTTTTGCGCCATTATTTAACGCTCAAAAAAACATGTCTTAGATGCTAGTTTGTGCTGGTCTTGGTAGATTGTGTTGGTCCTTATGGAGATGATCCAGCTGTGTCTGTGTTCTTTAATGTGCGTGTCGTCAGTAGATCACATGCTGAACTTTCCACTCCCATCGGTGCTGTTATGGGATTGCGCTCTCACGCGCATTTGTCGTTTAGTAAATCTAGCCTCTTATGTGCAACTGTTATACAAACATTTCAGTTTTTATTAGAGTGCAATTATTATATCTGGGGAAAAAGTAGCAGTTGAATATTATAGCTCTTAATTTTAACCTCTAATACTATAGTAATGTACCAAATGAGAAGGTTTCCTGTATAATTTAAAGCATTATTTGGAAAAAAAAATGTTTTTCCTTTAAAGCTGCACTATGTAACTTTTCCGTCCACTAGAGGTCGCCTGTTCAAAACAAAGGCGTAGTTTGATGACGTCACGTTTGAGCGCAGAATCTTGGGACATGTGAGCGGTGTCCCAAAGTGAAGGGTGCGCACTCCGACGGCGTTCACTTCGAAGGCCAGGCCAGGCCACGAGGGACAGGGTTGCCAGGTATGCACAACAAAACACGTCGAATTACTAATCAAAAGTAGCGGAATCACGGCCAAAATGGCCCAAAATATGCCAAAACGCAGGGGCGCCCGGTAGAAATATTGCTAAAGTAAAGACAACTTAAACCTGTGGACTATAGGCTACTAACCACTCACATCAACAGTAAATGCAGCGCAATTCCAGACTTGGCAACACTGATCCGAGCGTCGTTGAATGGGCTATAGCGGGTGTGTGACAACTGACAGCGGACGTTCGCGATGAGATTTAAAAAGAGAAATGGAGCAGAATCTTTTGAAATCATGTTTATGGATGTGATTATTAACATTACTGTAGTATGAAGCAGAGCAGGAGCGAGTGTTGTGGAGCTGAGTAAGGCCGCAGGAGCGATTGAAGAGCGGGACTGTTATTATGGCATAGTCGCCAGCGGGACTTTTATTATGACACGGTCGCCAGCGCCACTTCCTCTTTTCCAGTCATGAGTATGAGGTAGCGCAACTCTGTTTATCGTATTAGATATTTCTGAGTGTGTTGAAAAGGTAGTTATAACGTTCTCTCTGTGGCTGCTATGACACTTGTTCACACTGCAGTGAGAGTAAAGCATTTCTGCTAAATAAAACCGGAAACCGAGGGGAACGCAGATATGAGGCAATCGACTCCCTCAAACGCATAGCTCACACGTCCCGGTTCCTTGGTAAAAATAGCAATTTCTCACAATTTACAAATAGTTGGAAACATTTGGGATATTCTAAGTACTCAACTGAACAAAATATATAACACTGGCCTATTGGCTTTTGGATATTTTACTGCAAAAATCTTACATAGTTCACCTTTAAGAAACTATTGGTATTGGCATATATCGTAGCCTGACGTCGTCATACTCAATTCTAGTCAGAATTTGAGTCTGATCTGCTCCGTTGGGCTGTGATTATGGGGCGTGTTTCAACCGAACCAGGAAAGACCTCAATTGGATAGACCTACAACCAATCAGAGCAACGGAGCGACGCATAACGTTAGTTGTCAAATGTCAACAGAACTCAACTGCGCTGTGTTGCCAAGTCCGCGGGTTGAAGCGACCCCAATTATGTGATATACAGACCCAGGAATGCGAAATTTAGCGGCAGTCCAGCCAAAATAACACATATTTTAACCCCCAAATGCCTTTTTTTTCCAGAGAACCCCCCCCCCGGAAAGCTATTGGGCTTGTTTTTGGCTAGTTTTGAGTAGCAATCGGGATTGGGCGAGTTTTGTTGTAAAAACTTGGCAACCCTGTCTGTGCACGCTGGAATAAGTCACGTTAGAAGAAAAAGATGAGTGTAAACGATCTTTCCCAGTGTTGTAAAAAAAGAATTTAAGGATGCACAGAGTACTTACCAACACGATCATCATTTCTGAGAGAAATAGTCAAGGTGAATGCATATACAAACAAGTTCTCTGTTTAGGATTAGAACAAATTCAACCCAAGCGCCTTTGATTACGTGGATGATTACGTTACTGTTGATCATCTGTCCATCATCGTCTAAAGCCCGCCCTGACAATTTCATTGGTCCGAACAGTTTCTGTTAGGGCATAATTACTCCTCTACGGATCAAGTCCAGACCGAACTGCCCGAGTTAATATGTTGTGGGCGGGGCTAAGTTCGGCTGGCATCCAGGCTACATATATCGGTTTTGGCAGAGAAATTTAGTTTTGGTGCATCTTTCTCCAAAATGACTTGAATTACTTGGGTTTTATTACTTTTATATGTTTGAATACCTTGAATGCAATGACCTTGCAACCCTCTAGAATCCTCTATAGCAACTGCACAGCAATGCCAAACATGCTAAAAACTACATTGCAGTGCCTTGGAAACCACCCAGAACAAACTAGCATTGTGGCAATGACTTTTGTAATTTCCAGAGAGACTGCAATGCATTAGCATAAGAAATGCACACACACAGATCATGTTACACAAATGCATTAGTGCGCAAAATACTCTCGGTCTAATTCTCTCCAGCCCTCGCTAGCATGCAAACACAAACACAGTTACATCTGCAACAATAATGCCATGCATCTGCTCTAGAGGAGCACGTGGCAACTATTCACAATTCAAACGTGGGACAAAAATATGATATTCTAGTCTCAGTTCTTTGTCCTTCTTATATGTGTATGATTATCTAATTGGAAAGGCATCACAACACGGCTGTACTCTGCAGCCTGCGTGCATGTGTTTTCTAAAGACTTACGTAATGTAACGGGTGTAGCTTAGTGACAAAAAAAACAAAAAAACAAACTGAACACTCGCATTTGAAATAGCATATGCTCTGAGAAGCAATACAAAAATATCTCAATTGTTTCTCCTTTAGTAATAAGATTTTATGGAGAACACAGATTTTTACTCCTTAAGTCTCCTGCATCTATAATTAAGTCAATATGGACAGTTCTCAATTTCCCCAAAGATCAAATGATCTGAGCTGCTATCCACATTCATTTTATAGTGAATGAATAATGTGTGCTTATTTTTATTCCTCCTGAGAAATTTAAGAAACATAATAATTAAAAGAAATGAATGAAAAGGACTTCTATACAACCGTTCAAAAGTTTGGGAGTCAGAAAAAAAAATCACAACTTTTATTCAATAAGAATGTATTGAACATTTATAATGTTACAAAATATTCTATTTTTAAATAAATGCTGTTCTTTTGGACTTTCTGTGCATCAAAAAACCAAAACAAAGCATCATGGTTTCTTTCAAATCATATCAGAATGATTTCTGAAGGATCATGTGACACTGAAGACTGGAGTAATGATGCTGAACATTCAGCTTTGATCACAGGAATAAATCATATTTTACAATATATTCAAATGTAAAATGGTTATTTTAAATTATAATAATATTTCACAATATTACTGTTTTTACTGTATTTTTAATCCAATAAATGCCACCTCTGTGAGCATAAAAGACCTCTTTAAAAATCTTTCCGATCACCAACTTTTGAATGGTAGAGTATGTAAAACGCTGAGCAACACAAATATTGTATTTTCATGTGAAAAGAAAAAAAGATTGAGTAGTATAAGAAGAGAGCAACAGAAAGAGGCAAGTTGCATGGCAGATAGTGCTCACACCAGTGGTGCGCTCAGGCTTAGATAATCACAGTCGACTAATCCCAGTGTCTGGCCCCGTCCCAAATCTGATCACCACCCGTCCTCCAGTTCCACCCCACCCCCCTACATACACACACACCATCAACTACTGCACATCTACTGTATCAGGACCACGGAAACAGATCAAAACGACTGACTTAACGCTAGCATACAAGTAGAAATAGATAGAGGATGGAATAGATGGAACGATAAATAGATACATGAATGGATAGATGGATGGATGGAACGATAAATAGATGATGGATGGATATAGAATGATAGATAAAATGATAGATGGAATGATAAACATAGAGGATAGATAGATGGATGGATGGATGGATATAACGTTAGATTGATATAACGATAGATGGATAGATGGATGGATGGATGGATGGATGGATGGATGGATGGAATGATAAATAGATGATGGATGGATGGATATAGAACGATAGATAGAAAGATAGATGGAACGATAAATAGATAGAGGATAGATAGACGATAGATGGATGGATGGATGAATGGATGAGTGGATGTAACAATAAATAGATGATGGATGGATGGATGGATGGATATAGAAAGAGAGTTAGAACGATAGATGGAGCGATAAATAGATAGAGGATAGATAGATGAATAGATAGATGGATATAGATAGATGGATGGATGGATGGAACGATAAATATATGATGGATGGATATAGAATGATAGATAGATAGATAGATAGATAGATAGATAGATAGATAGATAGATAGATAGATAGATAGATAGATAGATAGATAGATAGATAGATAGATAGATAGATAGATAGATAGATAGACAGACAACAGGTAGACAGACAGAAAGAGATAGATAGAACGATAGATAGAACGATAGATAGATAGATAGATAGATAGATAGATAGATAGATAGACAGACAGACAGACAGACAGACAGACAGACAGACAGACAGACAGACAGACAGACAGACAGACAGACAGACAGACAGACAGATAGACAACAGGTAGACAGACAGAAAGAGATAGATAGAACGATAGATAGAACGATAGATAGAACGATAGATAGAACGATAGATAGATAGATAGATAGATAGAACGATAGATAGATAGATAGATAGATAGATAGATAGACAGACAGACAGACAGACAGACAGACAGACAGACAGACAGACAGACAGACAGACAGACAGACAGACAGATAGATAGATAGATAGATAGACAACAGGTAGACAGACAGAAAGAGATAGATAGAACGATAGATAGAACGATAGATAGAACGATAGATAGATAGATAGATAGATAGATAGAACGATAGAACGATAGATAGATAGATAGATAGATAGATAGATAGATAGATAGATAGATAGATAGATAGATAGATAGATAGATAGATAGATAGATAGATAGATAGATAGATAGATAGATAGATAGATAGATAGATAGATAGATAGATAGATAGATAGATAGATAGATAGATAGATAGATAGATAGATAGATGAATATTCAATGCACTTGTGTTTGAAGGATAATTGATGGATACTTTTTGCCTTTTGTTTCACTTTTAGTGTGAAAGCGTTTTTAAGTCACACCCACACACATGTAAAATGTTTGATCATTTCTGTGAAGGCTAGAATGTGTTTTTGCGGGACTTTAGTTGTCAAAGCATTTCAGAGAAATTACACACGACAGAAACACTCAGTCTATTCAGCATGAGCACAAAGCTTCAGTCATCTGTCTCTGCTGCAGATAGAGGTCATTCTCTCGCCCTAAAAACGGCCCGCAATCTCAGATCAGAATGTGTCAATTGGTTTAGAAAGGCCGAAGTTAAATCTACAGGTCCAGGATCAGTGTTCTGAAAACTCGGGGTGAGGTTCGTCTCCATCTGCCGTCTCCAGCAGGAGGTCTTTGTGGAGGAAGCAGAACGCATTCAGCCATTCGAGAAACACTTCAATACACAGATAAATGAATCTGCACAAAGGAAGAGTTTCCACTCAGAGCATCAGGATGAGTTTTCTTCTAGCAAACAGTCTGATTTTTTTATATCCTGTGCATTTCCCCACTAATATAGATGTAAATAACTGGCTTAAAAACATTTTTTGGGGTGAAAATACGAACATGCCTAAGACTTTAGCACAGTAGTGTGCATCTGTATACTGTATATATGTACACAGATAGCAGAAATACAGGATGGACTGTACGGAGTCTAATCAAGGTTGACTGATATCTAATATGTTGTGCTGATCTATCCTGACTGACTCTGCAGTCCGGCGCTGGGACTGAGCTGAGATACAACTGAGGTCGACCCAAAGTCACA